>PITA01002939.1:0-149110 GCA_004023965.1 Spilogale gracilis
TTTGTAGCAACATGGACTGGACTGGAAGAGATTATGCTGAGTGAAATAAGCCAAGTAGAGAAAGTCAAGTATCACATGGTTTCACTTACTTGCAGTGCATGAGGGGTAACCTGGAGGACAGTGGGAGAAGGAAAGTAAATGGGAAGTAGGGTAATCCAGGGAGAAAAACGAAACATGAGAGACTTTGGACATAGAAACAAACTGAGGGACTTGGAGGGAGGGAGTGGGGGGATGGGGGAGCCTGGTGGTGGGTACTGGGGGCACATATTGCGTGGAGCACTGGGTGTGGGGCATGGGCAATAAATCTTGGAACACTGAAAAAATAAATTAAATTTAAAGTAAAAAAAAAAAAAAAGCATAAAAAGTGACTCCATCATAAGACCAGCAGTGACTAAGGGCTTAGGGAAGTGGTACAACACTGGAGTGTCGGCGAGTTCAGAAGAGCAAATAGTTCTTCAACATGGCATCAGAGGCCTGAAAAACCTTCTTGAGAAGTTGCCAATTGAACTGAAATTTGCATGATGGCTAGGATTGGATGCCTCTTTGGGTTCTACACATGTGGTTCTTCCTTCATAGAATGCCCAATGCTGAAATCCTCTCAATTTTTTACATCTCACATTAAAGTCCTCTCCCACAGGGAAGCCTTCCTTGACCCACTAGACTTATCAAAACTGGAGTTCAAAGGTCTTGAAGTAGGGACCATATTCGTCTTGCTTATCTGTGGATCCCCAGAACCTATGAGGGTTTCTTGAAGTGACAGGTGCACCATAAATATTTGTCCAATAAATATATAAATGAATAAATAGGCAGCGAGAAAGCCTGTGTGTCCACCAGGTTGAGAACAATATAGGCAAGGTGTGGAGATGAATGTGTACGTGGCAGGCTGTGAGGCTCCTCAGTAGAATGCATAGTAGGTCTGCGTGGGAGAGCAGTGGGCAGGGTTAGGTGAAATGGTTGGTGCTTTTACGTCAAGTAAGGATTTTCATCTTTTTTTGTTGCCCACGGAGAACCATTGAAAGTTTTGGACTGTAGGAATGACAAACCGAAATTGGCATTTTAGAAAAAACACCTTGTTCATATTGCACAGATGAATTAGATGGGGAAGGGGGATTGTGGCGTTCTAGACATGGGTGTGCCTCTTAAGAACCTGGACTGGGGGGCACCTGGGTGACTCAGTAGTTAAGCGTCTGCCTTGAGCTCTGGTCATGATCCCCGGTTCCTGGGATCAAGTCCCAGTCGGACTCTCTGCTAGGCGGGAAGCCTGTTTCTCCCTCTCCCTATGCTGCTCCCCCTGCTCGTGCGCTCTCTTGCTCTCCCTTCTCTGTGTCAAATAAATAAATAAAATCTTAAAAAAAAAAAAAAAACTGGACTAGGAGGTAATTTATTGAAGAGTGACTTAAAGTCTCCACACTAGAAATCATGACAAAATGATATCTTACCCCAAAGGTACCTGGAGATAACACTCTACACGTGGCAAGCAGAAAGCCCCTCCCTCTTATGGAGTGGTGTAACCGCACAGAAATTTATTCCGCGAGGATGTCAAACACGCTCATCAGACAGCTCTCTCATTTGAGAAATTGCACTATCAAGATTATCTCAGCTCTTGAAGAATAAAATTTAGTTCCTTCCGTAGGTTCCACTGAACCGGAACGTCCTTGAGAAGTCCTCTGATTACAATGTCCTTCCCCATCCTCCCCCCTTCTCTCCCTCCCCCAATTCCCTTCCACTTCAGCTTCCTCAGTTCTGGCTCAGTTCACATATGGGAGATTGTTTTCCTTCTAGAGCCTCCCAAGGGTTTGCTCATAAAATAATGCCTTAGAGGCAGAGTGGAGTGAAGTGATCCCGAACTCTGTGGTGGTGATCAGAACACCATCCCACTTGTTCTTCCTTCTCTTCCTCTGACGTCAGGACCCAGATGTAATTCATCTTTGCATCTCCATCTCCATGACGGGTGCAGCGTTAACTCCTCAGTACATTTGTCAGATGACTCAAGAATGGGTCAGATATTTGGATGCAGTTTGCCAGCTCTGATGGAGGAATGAAAGAAAGCCTCATAGGGAACCTGTAGAACCAGGACGTTAGTGGAACTGGGGTGGAGTCTGCCTGGCAGGAAGGTGAGAACGGCTTTGTCAGTGACCTGCAAATCGCTCCTCTGCTGTTAACAGTGGAAAAAGTTTATTTAATTTATTTATGATTTCACCCTCTCCTTCTCATGCTATTGCTAGACAATCAGATAAGGTCTGGGTTCTGGGTTCACTTTAGGCATATTTGGCTACCTTTACTTTTAGTCATCTGAACAATTTAGTGCCCTGAGTAAGGTCAGGCTTCTTACTTGGGAGTTGGCTGAGCAAATCGTAGTGATTTCCAGTTAGAGTTGAAGAAGATTTGAGAGAAACGATAAATGAAAATATCCCCTTCTGGGACCTGAAAATAATCCTATAGGGGTACGAAGGATTTCTGAAAATGACTGTCTTACTATGCTACATTGAAGGGAGTGAAATTGCTCACACTGTGTATATTATACACAGGCGAAATAAACACGTAAATGACCTGTTTGTTGTTCATTTCACCCTCATGCCTGGGAAACACAGTTCTGACCAGTGAAGGGTGTCAGCGTCAGGCTCTAACTCTCCAGTAATGTACCGCGGTTCATCCTTCTCACCTGTGAAATGAGGGCTTGGGCTAGAGCAGATCTGAAAAGCTCCTGCGGGCACTCAAATTCCATCATTCGTGGGTCTGCCAGAAAATACATCATCACCTGTCAAATGTGGACTCAGCACCCACGTGTTACCCAGGCTCCTCCGGACACCCCTCCACACCTCCCTGGCTCCAGCCGCCCACTTGGCCTCCTCCAAGGGCTCTCACCTCCCCTTGCCAGCCCATTCCTAAAAACCCACTTTTTCTTACTGACTCCTTCCTTTATCCTCCCTTTCCTCTCTGTTTCCTCTTACTAGTTAGATCATCTCACAGCCCGGTATTTTTTTCTGTCTGACTTTCATGAGGAATTATATTAATTTCAGTTACTTCTCAAGCATATAGTAAGCACCAAATGTATATTAAGGACTTGTGCTAGGTTGTAAATTTATAAAGACAGAAAAATGTGGTGTTCACATTTAGTAAACTCACAGCCTAATGAAGCTGGAGTCTGCACTATGGCTTTCATGGGCCCTGGGCCCTTTCCCCTTTGTGGGCCCCTTCCCTCCTTAAAATATAAAAATATAAAAAATATTGAAAATGGCATTTCATAACTGTGTTGGTATGAATATGAAGTTTTTGTATCTTGATATTATATATTAAAACATGTCCTTCAACCTCAGAGTTCTCTTCAATTTGTTCTGTTTTGTGCCTACTATGCTTAATGCGTACATTGGCCTTAGGGAAGATAGACAAGTAATGATTATACTGTAGTACAGTAATTATGTACCTGCCCCATGAACAAATAGTTCTGCTCTTAGACCCAAACTTAAGAGAAACTCCATTTTGCCTTCTGTGGAGAGAAAGGGACAGGCCAGAAAAAAAAAAACCCAGGGAAGCTAGAAATGGTAGATTAGAGCTCAGGGAAATCACTCCTTACTGAGCTGATCTTCTGTGACCTTGCAAGACCTCCCTTGAGTGATCTCAACCTACGTATTCTATATGGCATCAAGCTTTCAGTCACTCATTGAACATCCTCTATGTTCCAGGCACTGTTCTAGGTGCTTGGTATACATCAGTTAATAGAACAAAGTTTCTTGCCCTAACTTGCTGGTCACCTAAATCTGACTTTGGAGGCATAGCTCTTGCAGTGCAATGGGAACAAGGGACCAATGCATTTCCCATTGGTTTGAGAACAAGTAGAGAGCAGGGCTCAGAGGGTACCTGGAAGTGCTCGGTAAAGAATGCTTCGGGAAACCGTGAAGGTGGTACCTGGGGGGTCACTTGGCAGCAGTTCATATGATTAAAGATCATCTTTCTGAGCCCTAATTGCTGTTCTGAAGCATATTTGGGGGAGGTTCTTCACAGGTGCTTTATTTCTCTGGGAGCTTTGTGTTAAATATACCTATTTGGTATTGATGTAAATATTGCAACAAATATTTTTGCCTTAAAATAGCAATCCTGGTTCCATTTAAGTTTTTATGAGAAAATGAATGACCTAATTCTATTTTCAAGGTTAACAGGTGGAAGCTTTCAATTTTCTATGTGGGAGAAAGAAAAGAGCACCAAATGTTCTGTGTTCACAGGGAGGTCTCAAAGCATATCTAACTCAAGTAACACCATTTATGAATTTATCACCAGTAGGAGATACAAAAAGAGTTTTAAACGGAAGACTAACAATTTCACATTAAGTGTAGTCCCTGGTGCTCGTCATTTTTCTAGATAATTTTTGTTCTCATTACTCTTTTAAGCTTGACAGCTATTCTGATGACTCTAGTGCCATTTTTGTATCTGCTTAGACTTGGGGCTGGATGAACTCATTGTTTCTAAGGTTCTAGAGGAAATCGTTGGCTTCTAATAGGGAAGAAAAGAGGACAGTAGAGAAGCTACTGATGGAGAAGCTACCTTCTCTGTTCAGGCTGACACAAAGAGGTTAGCCCTGTGGAGGCAAATAGGTGAGCTGCTGAGGAACATGCAGGTCCCACACTATCTCAGTGCTTGCCATGGTCCCCACGCTCCATTTCTTCGGGATTTATCCCACAGTATTGAATGTAGGATTAGATTTAAGGAATAAATTGTCATTGTTCATTGGTTGCTTGTGGCATCAACTATAACCCAACAGAGAGTCATTCTTTAACAACAAAAAAAGCTACTTAAGACTAATTATCTCTTACTTACAGCAACCTTCTTCTGAACATCAAGCAGACTTTTCAAAACAGAAAACGTCCCACTGAGGTTTTAGCTTGAACTGCAGTGTGGAGTCTTTGGGGCTTACACGATGAAATAATAAAGTCTGTATAATTTACTCTTAATTATGAGTTCATTTCCATGACTCTATTTCTCCTCAATTTCTTATTCTACAGGGTGATGAATTATAGATTGACAGTGAAAAGAAATACGGACATATATGCCCAAGGCTGAAAGAAATAAGTTATTACATTTAAGAGTGAGCCTAAAAATATGGGTAGTGCTTCCATTCTGGTCTTCTGTTTGGGTTAGTATTGGCTGGAATCCTGGGGGAAATACGGCAGGGAGAACAGCATTGAATTAAAACTTCCCTGGGTCCTTTTAGTCCATTGAACTTAGGAGCGCAAAAGAAAGCACAAATGGTCAATATGGCTAGGTAAAACGCAGCCTTGGCTGTTTTAGCTTTCATTTGCTGAGATTCCTTCGGTTGAGGACTCCCACAGGGCCCCGGATGTGACTCACAAGTCACGGGAACACTGCAAGCTCAGGCCAAGCCGGCTTCGAGACTCCAGTCAATGCGCCAGAGGCAATCAGGAAGGGTCGTTCAATACATTTACCATTGGGTAGCTGGGGGGAAGAGAGTTTTTAATGAAGGTTTTAAAGGAGGTGGGGGGGAAGATGATTACCACAGTTCTTCACACGCCCCTCTCTGAGGAATACCATGAAAGAGACAAGGAGCCTTATTTCCAATAATTAGAGGCACAGTGTTGTCGATAGATAAATATTTTAAATTTCAGTGCATGCAATGGGCTTGTCCTGAATATGGAGATGGAAGGGAAGGAAAGGAATGACTGCCATGAATCCTGACACCAGGGAGATTTCAAAAGACAGTATAAATGGTTCTGACAACAAGAGATTTTGCAGCCTTTTGAAATCACAAGAAACGAGGAAGAAAAACCTATCAACTTTTACAAATGACATAGGTGATTAGAGCAAGAAATTGCATATTATGTGGCAAAATAAGTTAGGTGAAAACATGGACATTAAGTCCAATCTAGGTCCATGTTATATATGGCCTCATCAGGGGGAAGACATCTGAGATACCTTCTCTTCTGCCATAGTTTGCCCTGCGGAAAGAAAAATCTAAGAATTATGACAAATGAGTCTGCGCTTCTTTCACTTATTATTGATAAACAACTGAATTTGATTCAGGATACTGAATCTTATCTTCAAAGCTCTCAATAAATTAGATCTGGGATATCTTTCTAGTGAAGAATAATAATGAAGCCATCAAAGTTTTAGAGATTATAAACTTATTTGGTATAACTTTGCAAGCCCTGAAAACCATGATTTCGAGTCAGGATGGATATGACTCTGTTTTTGTGTAATTAAGCATGTTTGCAACAACCACATCTTCCAGGCTTACAAACAAGTGCATTATTATTATTACATCACTAATAATTATTATTATATTATCGTTGTCTCTTAGAACCCTGAATGGCATTTTGTAAACTCATGTCCTTGACTTGGTTTTTAGGACATTAAACAAGCCTTTCTTGGCCAAAATCCCTCTGGTGATCACCCTGAAGAAAATGTACATGTTAGGGACGCCTGGGTGGCTCAGTCATTAAGTGTCTGCCTTCAGCTCAAGTCATGATCCTGGAGTCCTGGGATGGAGCCCCTACATGGGGCTCCCTGCTCTGCAGGAAGCCTACTTCTCCCTCTCTCACTCCCCCTGCTTGTGTTCCCTCTCTAGCTGTGTTTCTCTCTGTCAGATAAATAAATAAAATCTTTAAAAAAAAGAAAAAAATGTACACATTATCACCTGCAGTTCAGTACCACTCAAAGAGAAATATCTTACTTCTTCATTATCAGGTCAAGCAAATCAGCATTTCAATTGACTTTAATGGAAGCTATTTTAAATTGTGATAATTACACCTTAGTCATCTGGATAAAAATCTATAATGTGTAACTAGAGCATTTGAATGTCACATATATCACCTTATATTGTAATTTCAATTCATTATCAATTCTAATATTAGGTTCTGATAAATTTATGAATGTCTTAAACAGCACTATACATTTGTTAATTCTCCATACTCATAAGTCAATATTGGAAAGCAGGGATAGATTTTCATCCTTGAACTACTACCATAATAAATCGAGGACAAATTTTTATATTTATAAATATTTATAAATACAGTGACAATCCATTAATTAGCCATAAATCTAAGATATTAAATCTTCTGAAAACTATAGCTAACTTGGTGGCAAAACCTAAACGAATCGGAACTCACTTGGCTGCACACTGGCCTGACATAAATCCATTTATTGTTCTTTAACTCAATATAAATATCAGTATGTATTTATAGAGAAACATCAATGTGTCTGATTAGAAGGGACTACATTGGAGCTGCCATGTCATATAAAGGGCACTAGACTGTAATATTTTTCATAAGTCCAAAAAGTCCTGAATCCCAAAATAGATCCAGCCCCAAAGTTTTGTTAAGGGATCGTGTGTGTATAACATATGAATCTTAGTACCCAAGCTATGCTATGCAAAAAGTATTACTCTCTTTGTTTCCTTTAAAACAACTCAAAGTTGGGGCACCTGGATGGCTCGGTCAGTGGAACGTCAGGTTCTTGGTTCCAGGTCAGGTTATGATCTCAGGGTCCAGAGATCAAGCCCCATGTCAGGCTCCATGCTCGGGGGACTCTGCTTAAGATTCTTTCCCTCTCTCCCTGCCCTTGCTCGCACAGTCTCCCTCTCTCTCTAAAAAATAAACAAATCTTTAAAAAAATAAAAAACTGAGAGCTGCTGGGCAGAGGAGGATTGAGGGATGGGGTAACTGGGTGATGGACATTGGGGAGGGTGTGTGTTATAATGAGCACCGGGAATTATAGAAGACTGATGAATCACAGACCTGTACCCCTAAAACAAATAACATATATGTTAATTAATTGAATTTAAATAAAAATAAATTAATAAAAATAAATCAAAAATTAAAAAATCTTTTAAAAATTTTAAAAAATAAAACAAGTCAAGGTTGAATCGGAGTCCCCCAAATCACTTAATAGTGGTTGGAACACCTTCTCCGTACTTGGGTAACTCCAGATTGGAGAAGATATGCATGGTACCCACAAAGCAGAAAAGAGTTCTTATCTGCACTTCATGCTGCCACTTAGTTTCCTGTAGGGAAACCAAGTCCTCCTTCTTTGCCCACACTTTTCTACTTTTAGCCCCAGAAATCCAAAGTCCCAGGGACTGGCCCAAGCAACACAAGTTGATCACCCTAGCCTTAACCCCAAGCCTGCATTGGTCCCAGAAGATTTTCTGACTTTCCTTATTTTGCTAGGCTCTTGTCTCTTGAGGTCCATCGCCCAGCTTAGAGGTCCATTACTTCCTTGGGACAAAGCCAAGGAGAGGATCCAAATCTCAGTACTCATGGAATCCACAAATCTCTTCCTCCTTCCCACTATCTATCCCTTTCCTGTCTTCAAAAGCATTCGCCTTCTCCTGGCTATTGCCAAAACCTACTCCCTATTATCTCTTCAGTGAGCTTATGTGTTCACAAACGACAGGAAGAGTGTCAAGTTCTGGTGGCTTCTGCTTTCTTCCCAGGATAAATACCTGAGGCACAGAAGCCCAAAAAGTCTCCTTAAAATGAGAAAAGGAAAATACTAGAACAAGCCCAATTACCACGTTAATGAACCACTCTGCTACATATTCAAGCTCGACCTATAGAAGCTCTTTTCATTATCAATTGGACAGATCTTAAATTCTTTAGAAGAAGTGTCTTTGTTCTCATAAATCCTTTGTTTGGACAGTGAGGCACTGACTGTATGAACATCTTATACCTCTTCAGTTATTTTATTCTTTACAATACTCTTTCACATACATTAACTCATGTTAGAGCAGGTATTTTGGTCCTTACATCTAGATGGAAAAATAAAAAAGGAGTTTAAATGACATTAATGCCAGCACTCCTCAGGTCGTGGTTTTGGGCAACTCCCTGCAAATGGTTTTAAGAAGTCTTAAAAGTCAAATATTGTCCTCCATATGGTGCTTGGATTTCTTTCTTTTTTAAAAAAGTCTTTTTTAAAAAGGATTTCTTTCTTTTTAAAAAAAAGTCTTTTAAAGGATTCCCTAAGAATTAATTCCCAAATATATGTGTTTGCAACTATGTAGAGGATGCAAATACAAAAAGTAAAAATAAACACATACTCTTCTTCTCTTCTTATCAGAAGACCATAAAACTTTAACAACTAGCCACAAACATTTTCAATACAGAGCTCAGAAGAAGGTCACCCCGATACTATAACCAGTATCTGATGGGAGAATGGATTTTTTGATCTTAGAGGATATGTACAGGTGCTGGGATGTCAACTTAGCATCCCCTTCCACTTTTTTCTTCATAAAAGAATCCTGAATTTGTTCGGGATATTATCGTCCCCATGGATCTCAGGAGAAGCTGAGTTCTGATGGTGAATTTAATGTGTCTCAAGTCAATATCATCCCTCTTCCCATGAATTGGTTCAGAAATGGCATGTGACCCAATTCTGGTTAATAAGATGTAAAGAAAGATTTTCTAGAAGCTTCTGAAAAACTTCTTTTACACACTGAAGAAAGAAGTAATTGGTTTCTTTCTTCTACCTAGTGGAAATGAAAGAGGTGGCCCCAAACACTACAGGTTGGATGACCTAAAATCTTACAGGACCCCACCAGAGATGATACTGATTATAGAATAGAGGGACAGAAGTATCTGAATCCTTGATAAAATTATTGAATCACAAGATCAGATAATACAGGATCGACTATTTTCCCTACTTTTCGTCCTTATTAGTCAAGCCAGGTAGGACTATTTTTCTGTTCCTCACAGCTAAAAGCATCCTACTGGGATGGAGACCTATTCTTCCTCCAGTCTGTCTTCCTTTTACAGATGAAGAAACAAAGGCAGAGAGAGGCCACGTAATGCATGAAGGTCACACAGCCAGGATTAAATACCTATGTATAAATCTGAGATTAGTTGTAAAGAAAATGACTTTTGACACAGGAGGGTAGATGATCTTTGAAAGCATCTATCTGACATTTAGAACACTGCAAATCTTAAACTGGGGTTGACTACATCAGGAACCTCAGATAACTTCACAGGGCCCACTGGAGTCATGGAGTTTTGGTCTCAGAGTTCCTTCCCCTTGCATTATGTCTATCAAGAGACAAGGCCTCCCATGCTCCAGGCACGAACTTCCATGCC
This sequence comes from Spilogale gracilis, assembly GCA_004023965.1. Classification (NCBI taxonomy): domain Eukaryota; kingdom Metazoa; phylum Chordata; class Mammalia; order Carnivora; family Mephitidae; genus Spilogale; species Spilogale gracilis. The sequence goes on from PITA01002939.1 coordinate 10,077, forward strand.
ACCATCCTCCCTTTAAGTAAAGGGCCAGGTGTAAAAAGCCCGCTTCCAGACTACACCTTGGCTTCTAGAACATTTGAATCAAGAGACCCACAAAATAGAAACCAATAGCCCAACTTAGAGAACCTTTGAGCCCCAAAGAACCCCAAATCTCCATGGGCTCAAAGATTTCCTCAACGATAGGTGTCTTCAGACGGTAAAGGTCCTGGAGAGCTCAAAACAGGTCTGGGCACCTCCGGTGTTAGAATGCCCCACAGCCCGTTCTCTTTGAGCTTTCTTGTATCTCACGCTTATTGTCCCAACACCTCCAATTCCCCACCTTACTGGCCTTGTAACAGCTGCTGCGGGGCCTGGGGTGGGGAAGGAGAAAGGAGAGAGGATGAGGATACAGGGGAAAGATGCTCTGCCCCCACATCTCGGGCCCAGGGAGGGGGCCGGTTCCCGCTCCTTCTCTTCCCTGGGTCCGCGGGGATTCCTGGTCTAAACACTCTGTGCCTCCCTCAGCGGCGATTTTTATGGATGCCAGGGCCCCCGTGTGAGAAAAACGGGGCTCCGGGCTGGAAAGCCCTCCACCCCAATCACAGTCACCGCGGTCACACGCGAGTCCCCGAAGCCTTGGGGTTCACGTGGGCGGCACGCGCGGTGGCCTGTCACCTGCCCTTGGGAGGGGCAGACTCCCGGCAGGCAGGGAGGGTCTCCACGGCTTCTTATCATATCCATCTTCTTCTTGTATTTTTAGTGTTGGTAAGTGGACTCTTAATTAAAAATACTTTTCTGGATCATTTCACAACGTGCTCCTATTTTTAAGTCTGGTGTGCTCCGTTAAGAGACTAACACGTGATCCGGGTGGAGCCGAGAATCTTCCTCTTAAGCATTTTCCTTTGCAGGAAGTCTGGGCTGGGCAGGCGGGTCCCAGGGCGGGAAGGAGCGGCTGTGGGCGGCACTCTGAGACGTTTCCTAGAGGCCAGAGAAAAGAGGAGCCTGTGTGCGGGACGTGGGCCCCGGCAGAGCCTGGTGCCCCCCCCCTCCCGAGTTGGTGTTAGAGCCCCTCTGACCCAGCGCACACAAAGGATGCTAGCTGCTGCCTCCGGCTTCCGTGTCAGTATCTCTCGTGCTCCGAGGCCTGTGCAGTACAAGTGATGGAGGGCCAGAGGGAAGGGGGCATGCCTGACAACCATTGCCAGGGAACAGGTTTTGCTGAAGCTGTAAATTAGAAAGATAACTCTCTTACCAGGAGGTGGGTTCCGAAGCAATGCTGACAAATCTTCCAGTGTGGGGGACATCTCTTACCCCTAGTTTCAGTTAAAAAAACAAAACATTTATATTTACTAATTACAGACAAATATAAAGAAGGAAAAAATGGCTCATAATTCTATCCTCTCATAATCCCTGCTAAGTATTTTCTCTCATATAACTTTTTGTATGTAAAAATCATAAATATAGGTTAGAACCAAATCAAACAGAAGAAATAGAAAACAGAAAGTAAGTCTATTTACACAGGCTGCCAAAAACTTGCTGGTGTATATATGCGTGAGTGCTCTTTTACTTATTTATGTAACATAGTTAAATGCTGCTCACATTTTTTCTTGCATCTGGGTTTTTCACCTTTTGGAATTCTACTTCACTATTTTAACTCTACTTGAAGGCCTTTTTTTTTTTTTTATTGACCAATATCCTTTGCAAATGTCTTGATGGACACTATTTCCAATTAATGATTAATGACTAAGGAGTTTCGACACTTGAGAATTAAAATAGAAATCACAAATGACATCATGTCAGTTATCACGTGTTCAACAAGAATTTATTGAGCACCTAATCTAGAGCTGGGCGTTTTGCACACCAAGTAGGATAAGTGTCACTATGCCAAATGGGTCAAGCGTAAATGGAAAGAGAGAGCTCAGAGGCAATAATTCCTGTCACCACCTCAATGTAGATCAGCAAACTACGTAGCAGTTACGGGGATGAAATGTCCAGGCAAACCTGACAGTAGAGCTTGGTGACGAGAGATTCTCGGAGGAAGCCCCAGGTGGGAAGGCATGCAGACAGAAAGCAGCTTAGTATATTCAGGGCGCTGCAAGAATTTTGGACAGGTCAGAGCGCGAGCTTTGTGACCAGGCACTGGAGCCGGAGGCTGGGGTCCAAGCCATATCACGAAGGCCCTGGACTTGGAACTTTATCCCCAGGGCCACAGGGAGCCAACTGAGGTTCTAAGTGTTGAGAAGAGAGAGGAATTGCTGAGTGACATGATTAAATTAGGTAAGTGTCTTTAAAAAGCCAAGGTGAAAGGTAAAAACAGGAAAAATCTTCCAGCTACAAATTAGTTCTCGCCACAGAAGCTGTGGATCAGAACAAGAAACAGACTTCAAATAGAAAATGAGCATGGCAGGGAACTGAGGTGCGAACCAGATTGCCAAAAGGAACTTAAGAAAGGCAAGTGACATTTTTGGTAGCGTATTCTAACTGAAGTCATTTGGATGAAGTTTAATATTTTTATGAAGTTTAATTTTTAATAAATTTATTATTTTCAAGTAACACCTCGGTTAGAAATAAAAAAGTAAATAAATAAATCTTTATGACCTGCATCAGATAAGACTGACTTTGGCAAAGGAAAATCAGGATCTCTTCCAGCAGTGTGCTCAAGCCCCAACCCTGGTCATGGTGGGAGTAGTTACACCATGGAAATTAGCAAACACTGCAAATCAGGTTTTGTTTTTGTTTTTGTTTCCCCAGAGTGCCAATTAAACATTTGTCAGCACAGCCCTGATCCTTTCCCAGTGAAAGAACTTGGCATCATCGAAAACATCCACAATGTCATTCCTTGCAGAGACACCAGACTCGCCCTCCCTCCCCCGGGCTCCCTCTCAAGCCCCTCGGAGTCCTGAAATTCTATTTCATTATCAAGATAATCAGCCTTTCAAAAACTGCACTATAAAACGCATCCTTGTGTTCTAGGGATAGAAGTTATCCCTAGTTTAACAAAAGTTAAAAAGCATACGCATGAAGACAGGTGGCGTGACTCTTGTGCCTGGCCTTGATGAAGACCAGGAACCCCATGACGGGTGAGGAGGGCCGCTCTCCATGATGAGAGCCGGTTTCCCACAGGTGAGAGGGACCTGGGGCACGTGGGCCCAGCCCAGCCGAGGCCTGAGCTAATTCGGATGATTCACAGGAAAGCAGCCCAGCTTGTTTGGCCAGTTCTTGGTTTTCCTGACAGCCATTAATAGCTTTCAGGGCTACTGGAGTCTCCTCTGATCACTTAAAGTTGTATTTCTTCTCTGAAGTTCAGAGACAACAGGTGTTTATGCTACTACTCGCGTGATGGACCCATTTCCCATTTCATCTCTTCTCTTTCCATAAACTGCTTTACCAGAGCCAGTGTATGGGGATTGACCCTGTCCTTTTTGTCTCTTTTTGTTTCTTTTTTTTTTTTTTTTTTTTGAAATGTCCATGATCAAGCTACAGACACGTGCAGCGGTGAGTTCCAGAGCCAAGAGGAAACAATGGGCCTTTGATCTGGCCATGTCTACAGCAGGCAGGAGGGCACGGTTACCGGGAGACAGAGGCCTGGCCACACCACCTCTTTTCATTCTCCTGAGCTGGGTGGGCGTGTGGGCTCAGAATCGAGAAATGGAGTCGATGAGCCCAAAGGTGGTTGGGAGCCTGAAGTTCAGGCTGAGATAACTGCTTTATTGGTTCTGGTTTTTAAAGAAATGACCATCTTACATCATCTCAGCAGGACTGACAAGCTCACGTGATAGTGAGAGTGCCTGAAATGCTGGGCAGACCCCCGGCTGTGAGCGGACGGACATAGCAGGGGGTGGGGAGAGTTCAGCAACCCGGAAGCAGGTTCTGGACTCAGATAGATTCCCACTTTCCCACAAATATAGAACAGCGAGACTGCCTCTGGGCACAGAAAAGTGAGTCAGGCCTGGCTCTAAGAGAGGTCGCCTGAATACCCGCCAGGGCTCCCGTTCCTTACAATATCTGACTGAACATCAGGTGGAACCTCTTTGCATCGGTGACCACACAGTTTACCCCTTTTCAGAAAACCTTTTTATTTGAGGAGAGTTTAGGGGAACCCAGCCCAGACTCATGGAGGCACCTTGCTGGCCTCTTTCCTGGGGAGGGGATCATGAAAGGAGATGTTAGCCCGAGGCAGCGTTCTTCGTGTCAAGTAACTCCATTATTGCTGATTTTCTGGGGACTGAGGGTCTCCAAAAGTGAGCTTTTATTGTTATAATCGGGAAAGTTCCTGGCCAAATGGACTAAATTGGTTACCTAATTATGGCAGTATTTGATGAGGTGTCAAATGAATAAGAAAGACAATAAAGACTGTTGAAGGTTGGAACCAGACACATCATGCAGCTGGGAGTGTGGTAGAGTGCTCTGAACTGGACGACGCACTTTCACACACATGATCTCATTTCAATCTTCTAATAAATTGGGGGAGACAGAGTAGGGGTTATTATTGCCTCAGGATGATGAAGAATTGAGTCACAAAGATTAAGTGACTTGCCAATGACATGCACAGCTGATTGGTGAGAAAAGACTCGGGCGTCACCTCTACTTCCCTGTGGAGTGAGGGAGTGAGATGGGGTGGGAGCCAACAGCCCAACAACCTGAGGTGTCTTCTCTCCACAATGCTGTATTCCCTCTCTAGTCAGAATCAGAATGGAATTACTTCTCTCCTCACTTAGCCTTTTTGTCTTATGCTTTGTTGTGGAGTACAACAGTGAAGAAGAATTAAATGAGAATGCATGACCATTAGCCACCCCCCACCCCCAACAATACCCAGCGGGAAGCTTGGATGCAAGGATGACCTCCACTCACAGGCATGGTAAAATGCCATGGCCAGAATGTACCTCCAATGACCTGCGGTGGTTTCCTGGGGAAAGGAAGAACTGAGGGCTGTGCCAATCCAGCAGAGAATGCTGAGTGGGGAATCTCAGAAGGAGACAGAACACCAGGCGTCTTAAGGCAAGGAGACAGGTCCAAGAGGGAACAGTCTTACGGTCTAAAAATATGAAGAAGCACCCAAGGTTCTAGATTGAGAAACACAACTCAGCATTTTCTCTTTCCTCATAAAACAGTAGTGTGTTAAGGCTGCATTTGAAATTTCAACTAAGACCAGTGAGTATCTAGGTTCTGGCCATGACATGTGTAACTTGGTAACAACTAGAAGGGAAACACTTCTTAAAATTAGGGAAGGTGCAATAGCCAAACTATTGAAACAGGGTCAGTGTCCATTGACTGATGAGTGGGTAAGGAGATGTGGTGTGTGTGTGTGTGTGTGTGTGTGTGTGTGTGTGTGTGTGTGTGTAAATACACACAATGGAATATCACTCAGCCATTTTTAAAAAATGAAAGCTTGCCATTGCAACAATATGGATGGAGCTAGAGAGTATAGTGCTAAGTGAAGTAAGTCACTCAGAGGAAGACAAATACCATATGATTTCACTTATATGTGGAATTTAAGAAATAAAAAAATGAGTAAAGGGATAAGAGAGAGAGAGAGGCAAACCAAGATACAGACTCTTAACTGAAGAGAACAAAGTGATGGTTAGCAGAGAGGAGATGGGCAGGGACGGGGGAAATAGGTGACAGGGATTAAGGAGAACAATTGCGATGAGCACCAAGTGATGAATGGAAGTGTTGAATCACTGTGCTGTACACTTGAAATTAATATCACACTGTATGTTAACCAATTGAAATTTAAATAAAAACTTTGAAAAATATTAGGGAAAGTGCAATAAACCCAAACTTATTGAGTCTGTATATATTTTTCAATGACAATCACCAAGTGTAAATATCTCAAGAAAAAATCATGAAGTTCTATGGACATTTTCAGAACTTCAAGCAGGATTTGATATATAATAATGGCTTAGATTTTCAAGTTTAAATCGATATACTGTCTTTCAAAGCAGAAGAAACTGTTTGATATATGAGAACATTGTAAGCAAAACCTGCAATATAAATTGAGTGGTTTCATGCTAGTAAAAGAAAGTCTCTGAGATAAAGTAGGAGCAATGTAGGGTATTTGTACATACAGTATAGAGAAAAAACCTTGTGGGGCGCCTGGGTGGCTGTCTTTAAGCGTCTGCCTTCAGCTCAGGTCATGATCCCGGAGTCCCGGGATCGAGCCCCACATCGGGCTCCCTGCTCGGCGGGAAGCCTGCTTCTCCCTCTCTCACTCCCCCTGCTTGTGTTCCCTCTCTGGCTGTGTTTCTCTCTGTCAAATAAATAAATAAAATCTTTAAGGAAGAAAAAGAATGAAAAGCCTTGAGCTTCTCAAGCAGACAAGTGCAGGCTCACACTCCAAGTGTGCTGGGTGTGAGAACTTGGGTGTCAAGTCTCAATTTTTTCATCTGTAAAATGAGAATAGTAGTACCTACGCCTCACAGATTTGCTGTACTCTTTACACGGGATCATGAGACAAAGTGCCCAGCACACAGCCTGACAGGCAGGAAGAATTCGTTCCATTCACTCCACATCATTTCCTGTCTCCTTCCTCTCTTGTAGTAGTTGTTGCCCCACGTGCTACCCTTGGTGTCCCTCTTTCCCCAAGTCTGGATATAAAAACATGTCCCCTCAGCTTCTCTGCCTTGCTGTTCCTGATACTAGGATGCAGAAAATGGAACACAAGAAAGTTTTGAAGTATTTAAAATCCCACAGAGTTTTCCACAGTTCCATGACTCAAGTCTCTGACACACCTGAGATGACACATGGTAAGCTCCTTCCACTACTTAGTACCACCTCTCCTACACTAAGATTAAGCCATAATACTTGTTTTACAAGTTGTAATGCTTAAGCTCTTTGGAGCACTTGAAATGATTATAGAAGAGTGTCTCCAGCTCGCTTTGGAAAAACCTGCATGGACTTTTTCTTCCTTTATAGAAAACGAATGACACACGTAAACACACTCAGGGGTACATGATATAGGTTGCCAGTTCAGATCTCCTGGACCTTCACCCTGAGGGATACCCATTGTAATGCCACAACTGAGGCATTGCCTCACCTAAAGAGGCTCTAAGGCTATAAAGGCATAAGGTCTGCAAAAGCTTCTAGAAGGATACCTAGCCAAAACAACAACAAAAAAAAAACAAAAAAAAAATGCAGTCATCTTCTTTCCAACTGTTTTGCTGGGTTCTACAGTGATCAAGATATTTTCCATTGGATGTGATGCTGATTTTTCTTGCCCATTTGTATAAAGAATGGGTGTGTGTTTTTAAAAAGCGGGCCTAAAGAAGTGATTTCTAGTCTAAGTTATGTAAAAGCCTCATTGCATTATTATTTCAGTTGTTAAGGAACTGCATAATTGCCGAGGACAAAAGTTGAATTATGTTGCTTCTAGTCATCTCCTATCAGCCTTCATGTAGTAGTGATTTAATACTGATATTAATTTAATGTTAATGTTTGCTGTTGTAATCAGTTATGAATCTTTTCTTTTGACATGTTAGAGATGGTCATGTTGCTGTAAAAGTGCATAAAACAGTAATTACACGTAAATGAAGTTGCTGGTGCCTTAAGCCATGATGAAGAAAACCTCAGAATTTTTAAATATAAAAAATGTTCAGACTTGTTTGATTATAGAAATGGCTGAAAAACTCAGAACTTTTTATATTTTTTCTGTATATTCTGTTTCTAACCACGCTAAAATACACAGTGTATGTATGTGTATTCATTTACATAGTTTTCCATGTTGGGAGTTTTGCTGATTTTTCTCTAAAAAGCCATGTGAGACAAGAAGCAATAAGTTAGATGACATGAAAGCCTAAGTTGAGTTGACTTGGATAGAAGTATAGATTGTTTTCTTCTTAAGTTTCAAAATATTAGTGATTTAATACGAAACAAATTTTGTTGATGGCCAGCTTCACTATGGATGAAATGATGCATCTGAGGAATAAAATAAATCTTAAACAAGGGGCATTTTCTAAAATTTAGCCAAGAGAAAAAACAAAGACAATGAGGCCTAGCTACAGACTTGAGGCCTCCCCAAATTGTTATGCTGAAGCTCTAACCCTCAGTGTAATGGTATTTGGAGATAGGACTTTGGGATATCATTAGGGTTAGATGAGGTTCTGAGGGTGGATCCCAGAAGGATGGGGTTAGTGCCCCAATTAGAAGAGACACCAGAGAGCTTCCTCTCTCTGCCATGTGAGGTCACAACATGGCTTATGGTCATCCATAAACCAATACAGGAATACAGCTCTCACCAGAACCCAAACCACGCTGACCCAAACCCAAACCTTGATCTTGGACTTCCAGCTTCCAGAACTATGCGAAAATAAATTTCTGTTTGAGTCACCCAGTCTCTAGTATTTTGTTGCCCAATAACCTGATACATCTACAGCGGAAGATGGACTTACAGGCTATTGCTGGGAGGGTATGATCATATATCATTGAACCTAAATATGGTGCGATATCTCCTCTGAAAATTTAACTTGCACTCTTATTTTTTGCTTGTTTTGTGCCTATGGTCCTGAGTGCAAATGACCTCACCGCTGAAAGACAGAAGAATGTAGACCTCTGGGAGTAATTAGGCCTGATGTTGGGGAGAAGGAAGGAGACTTTTGTTACTGTGAGTGTTTGGAACTCTCAGAGGCAATAAAGGCCTCTTGTGGATGAGGCCCGAAAGTGAGAGCCTTCCAAGTCCCACTCTTGGTGTCAAATTCCTCAGAAGACAAAATGGATGTTGGCGGGGGTCCTCAAATGGTGGGTTACAGGGTGTCTTGTGATACAGCATTCCTGGGACAGTTGGTGTTCCTAGAGACTAGTTACAACTGTGAACCTGGGAGTTCAAGTGACAGGACTCCCTGCTTCACTCTGAGGAAGAGATTTAGCCTCATTCAAAAATCCAAAATGGTAGAACCAGCTTCTTCAAAGGCATAACTCCCTACTCCAATCTGCCCACAAGAACCTGGGCCAGAAATATTTCTTCTTGGCCTTTAGATTTTATGGGACACCTTTTTTTTTTTTTTTTTTTTTTTTTAGTAACACCATTTGCTGGTGAGAACGATGGCAGTAAGTGGCTGAGTCTGCTCCCATGTGAAAGTGAGATTGGATCCCTCCCTTGGACTGTGTATGTCCCTTGGGGTTCTTAGATATTGGAAGGGAAGGAGTAGCCTCAAGAGTAAGAGACTGAACTTCCTATTTATCTGGAACTTGGGAGCTCAAGCTTATTTTAAAATTTGATTTAGAACATAAAAGCAATATGTGGACCCTTGCAGTAGACAAGTTTGAATGGGTGTCTTGCATGCCTGTCTGTGTCTGTGCATTACCTATAACAAGATCCTCTTTCCTCTTGGGAAACCTTAAAATAAAATTTCTTTGAATTCAGCTTAGTTAACATATACCATGTTAGTGTTTTGAGGCCAAGAGGATGGTGGTTCAGAAAAAGTCGTGGTCTGTGTATTACTTTTCAGAGGAATTGATGAAAAATTTATTTCCCAAATGTTAAACCTGCTATTGAATATAAAACTAAATGAGACTGAAAATTATAAACTCATTTCTGTATTTTATTTTATTTTCTTGGCAATGTTCTCTCAATTCTTCTCTCAAGCTACCTTCACAGGTAAAATAAGTGGGAGAAATATGCAAGATCTAATTCTGCAAAGGAATAGTGCTGTAATTTGATTCCCCATTTATGAAGCTCTGTGAAAAGGAAACAGTTGATGAGAACAAATGTAGACGTGACAGGTTGATGCCCTGGCAGGTGTAATACCTAGATATTAATGGACCATATTAATGTACCTAATTAAGCTTTTAAAAATGAAAATCAATTATGTTTTCTGCCATTAAATGATTTGAACTAGAATTAAATTTTTTCTCACCTTTATGAACACAGTAACACTTGCGGATCCTACAACATTTTCAAATGAAAAAGAGATTGGGTTTTGATCATGACCTCTATTAAGCCCTTTATCTCAGCATCTCTTCAATTTCCTTCGTTCCACATATAAAACCCATCCCGGCTCCCAACAGTATAAAAAAGTCTTGCTGTGGGTCACATCAGCATTCTGGTAATACCCTTAAAGCTTCAATTAATGAAAATCCTATATATTTGAATTAGTAGACTGTGAAGAATCTTGTAAGACCACAAAAATACACATTTCTGATGCTTTCAAAATTCATCCTTTTTCTCCAGGTTTTAAATCTATTTGTGTATTATACAAAACACCATGAAACAAAACTAACCTTCATTATATTAAAATCAAGATTTAGGAAAACAAAATGGCGAAGGCTTGGCTGATTTTTTGTTACTACTTTTGATTTTTCCACACTTTCAGTAAAAGAAGGCATGAAAGGAAAATATTCTTCTACCTTTACCCTGAATGTTTGGCATAATCTATCCCATTCCCAAAATATGAAGGATATGTATAATTTATCTTGCCATGAAAAAAAAAAGTCCCCAAACTACTGTGGGCTTGACTCTTCACAGATTATTTGAGGCACCTGCAGATCAGAAGGTGAATAACAGCCAGTCTGCCATTCCTATTCAAAAACAAACTCCAGTTCTTGTCCAGGATTTATTAACTTGGCCATTTTGTCTTTTCCTGTGAAATGAAATCTCCGTTCGTTTCTGTGGTTCGTAAGGAAAAAGGCAACACGGAGCTTTGTTATGATAAGGTAGGTGGTCTATTAAAATAAGAATTAAGCAAATGAATCCGAAAAAGATGAAACCTGATGCTCTTTCTGAAATCCATATGTTTTCTGGAATGATTCAGCCTTGTTTTTGCGGCTGGCGATGTGTTTTGTAGTTGTAGATGTGGGCTCAGTAACTGTATTTTAGTTCAGAAAGGCCAACTGTATGTAGTTAATTGTTGGACTATTTACATTAGACTCATTTCTAACTAGAAACTGGCCCTGGAAAATGTTTTTAGCATCCAACAGAGACAAAGTTTCAATGTGGAGCATTTAAAATAAAACACTGTTTTCCAATATATCAATTGTTTTAAAAGATTTTTCTATGCTGAAATTCACTGTGTAGATCATCTTTGACGTATCATTGTGTATATTTGATAGTTCAGCTGGCAGTTCACTCTAGGAACTATACTTTGCATACATTTTGCATAGAATGGATCACTGATCAACTACGTTGTTAACTGTTTCCTTGTCTGTCTCTCGCACTGGGTCTTGAGCAACTTGAGACCAGGAACTGCTTTTCATCCTACATACCATGCCTGAGACAATTCCATCACTGTTGGCACCCATTTCCTTTTCTTTCCATTTGTTCATTGGAGACTTGATAGGTGTGAGGCTCAGTGTCAGGCTTTTGTTTTAGATACTTTGTATCCTCAGAGCAACCTGATAGCATAGGCCTGTTATTGCCCTCATTTTCCTGGGAGGAAATAAAGACATAGAGAAGATAGACCATGACAAAGTGGCAGAGCCAGGCTTTGAACCCAGGCAGCCTGATTTCTGAGGCTCTGCTCTTGTTTTAATGACTGTTGCTCTTCAGTACTGATCCAGGGTGAAGGCAGATGGAGAGGACAGTGGTGAGGATGGCCCTAGAGTGAGAGTCCAGTAGGATAAAAAAATACAATTTCCCAAATCTTTAAGTCAGATCTTTGAGAGTTGTTGATTCATTTCCTCAACCACTCTCTTTTGTTGCCTGTCATTGTTAGGAAACAGCTCTATGTCCATACCGTGTACACGGTTAGATTTTTAGATCTGAAGTTCCCCAATCAGAAACCCATACTCCAAGGGCGCTTAGCTATATTAGAAGGATCCTAATAAGGCGTTAACACTCCAGTGGCAAGTACTCTAAATATATACCGTCCAAATGTGTCCCCAGAGGGTTGATCGTGTAGTTTAAAGGATATTAGAAATTATTTTTGATGGGTGAAAAAAGTTATGTTTATGATAGATGATTACACAGAAAGCTACCTCCATTGCTTAAAGATCTGAGAATCCAACACCTTTGATATAGTGTTAGAGCTAGGACTCCAGTCGGTCCTATGTCTCCCACTTAATGGAGGATTCTGTTGACTGAGATGCCTGAGGGCCAATAATTTATGTGTTGCATTTGTCTAAGGGACCTAGTTCTGTGCAAGGTGCTTGTCAGAACACCCAGAGGTCGGGGTTCTTACAGGGAATGCTTCTTCAGCAAGCTTACTGGAACCGGCTATAGGACTATGTTTTGTGTACAAGTCAGATTCAATATACAGGCTTGTATACAAGTCAGAATTCAAATAGAATATTTGAAACATTGGTTTTTGTTTTGTTTTTTAATTTTGGTGGGGAAAGGTCTTAGGAGACCTACCGGGCCAAATGTATTCAATCTTTACACCTAAAAACTCTGGGCTAGAAAAGACTCTAAGACTCTCCTTTGTCTTTCCCTCTTTCTAAATTAAAGTGTAAATATATTTGTGGGGCGCCTGGGTGGCTCAGTTGTTAAGGGTCTGCCTTTGGCTCGGATCATGGTCCCAGGGTCCTGGGATACAGTCCTGTGTCAGGCTCCCTGCTCAGCAGGAAGCCTGTTTCTCCCACTGAAGGGGTTAAAAGTAAAAGCCTGAAATGAATGCATCGCACCAAAATAAGTGGAATGACTACATTTAGCCAAAGAAATATCAAACATGAGGTATTCCAGGTACTTATATTGCAACATACTGTCTAATTTTTTACTCTCTGCTTGATTAGGAAGAGAGGGGAGATTAGAGGTGTAGAGATAAGTAATAGCAAAGAATTTAGAACAAAGAGAGTCTTTCTTTGGGTTCTTTTTAAGATTTTATTTATTTATTTGAAGAGAGAGATCACAAGTAGGCAGAGAGAGAGGAGGAAGCAGGCTCCCCCGAGAGCTCGATCTCAGGACCCTGAGATCATGACCTGAGCCAAAGGCAGAGGCTTTAACCCACTGAGCCACTCAGGTGCCCTTTCTTTGGGTTCTTAAGACACTACAGGTTAGAACATTTTCCTGGGGGAAATAAAGTTAGAGAAAGAAAACTTAGTGTCAATGTGCTTTCAAAAATGTACCACAGTCTATGTATATTTCATTTATAAGGCAAAGGGATTCCTAGCCCTGTGTTTCAATCATGGTGTAATATTTATTTGGGAAAAAAGGTAGCTCTTTACACCAGAGCCTTGCAATATTATAGACACTAGCCACAGGTGGCCCTTTGATTTTTAAAGTTAAATTAAAAAAAAAAAAAAAGTCAGCTCCTCCCCACTATCCTCCTTCTGAGTCCTTAGTAAACACATGGGGCTCATGGCTAGCATTATGGAGAGCACAGATTATCGCAGATTTCCCTTATCACTAGAGAGCTCTGTTGGACCACTCAACTTTATATGAATCATTTCTCAAATTTCTTGACTTGAAGAACATTGCCTGCCTCATTGCTTATTCATGTGTATAAATCTCGTAAATGAGTGACTGGGACTAATGTTTCCTTTTATTGTGAGTTTCAGGTATTACCATGAAAAGGTAAGCAAGCAAAACACCTCTGGAAGCACTAATGTTGTCATTATTTCCCTCATGCCTCTAGTTATTGAGGAGAAGAAAATTTTATATCACAGTAGCCCCAGTAATAACCTGGATATATAACTTGTCTCCAAGTTCCCAGCCAGCAGAAGTCCTAGATCCTAAGTCCACTCTCTAGGTCCAGCCCGATGGTTGCTAAAGGTACCTCTCTCAGTGCTATTCCCCCTTGGTTCACCACTTGTTCTTACCACTTCAGATATTGGAAGAACCGCTGACAATTTCTCTTGATGTCAGAGATTTAGAAATGACTCAATAAGTGGCACCTTTGTTCTCAATAAAATACGTCTCTTTGTTTAATTTCCTGGTAACCCCGTCGAACATCCTGGCAATACTATTTCTGGAGCTACTCCTTGAAACTATTCCTTGATCTATCCATGCAATCAAACATCAACATTTCTTCAGCAAGATCTGTAAATATTCACAAAAAGTACAATAGATAAAGATTACAAGTAATCTCATGTCCATTCAGATCAGACTTTTCCACTAAGTGTGTCAATATCAGGTCAGGTTTTATTACCAAATAACTTCCCACTTGGTTTTCAGAGTTTATTGGATTCTGGAATTACAGAGAAGGGATTGTGACCAGTAGTAGCTCATTCTTATTTCTATTTAAGTGTGTCATCCTCTGAGAGACCTCTGACCACCTATGGTAAGTTAGAACTACATTTTAAAATCTCCTTCAGGCAACCTGCTCTTTTCTTTCATATGTTATCACAGTGCAAGTTCTTGGGAGGCAGGAAATATGTCTCCCTTGTTTCCTGCTTTATCCCTAGTACCAAGTTCCATGCTGGAAGATAGTAGATGCTCAACGGATATGTGGTTTGTGGATATAATGGATGAGGGAGTGAATGGGTTATAGGGGATTCCTGTCCAGCCTCCTAGAAGTGGCCTCTTTTTTTTTTTTTTTTTTTAAGATTTTTTGACTTATTTATTTGACAGAGAGAGATACAATGAGAGAGCGAACACAGGCAGGGGATGTGGGAGAAGAAGCAGGCCTCCCACTGAGCAGAGAGCTAATGTAGGGCTCCATCCCAGGACCCTGGGATCATGAACTGAGCAAAAAGCAGATCCTTAACTACTGAGCCACCCAGGTGCCCCAAAGTAGCCTCTTCTTTCAGGATCTTTTTATTCCAACTTATTTGTGCTATATGCTTATGCCTGTTGATTCCAGCTCATAGACATTCAGCTTCCCTACATCCCCCAGCCTCTCTTGTACTTGGGCTTGGCCATGGGACTGACTTCTTGCCAATGAAATACAGGCAGAAGACATGTATATCTCTTTATGCCTGACCCATGGAATTCCTATGTGGCCATCCATGTGTTTTCCTCCCTCTTCCACTGGACAACACCATGACCCCAGTAAATAAGAGCTGAGGCTGTAGAGGATGGCAGAACCACAAGATAGAGAAATGGCCCTAGGGGACCACGCACTGGTTTTCTGGGGTTGCCGCAAAAAGGTGTCACCAACTGGATAGTGTAAACAACAGAAATGTATCATCTCACAGTTCCAGCGCTCTGAAGCCTCTGATCACGGTTTCGGCAGGGTTAATACGTTTTGAGGGCTGTGAGGGAAGGACCTGTTCTATGCCTCTCCCTTGGCTTGTAGATGGCCCTCTCCATGTCCACATGACATTCTCTGTTTATGTGTGCCTGTGTCCAATTTTATAAAGACACCATCCAATTGGATTGGAGCCCACCATAGATGTCTCAACTAATTACATTTGCAACAGCCCTATTTCCAAATAAGGTCACCTTCTGAGATATGAGGGTGAGGACTTCAACATGTGAATCTTTTTAACCTTAAAACCATAACAGCCACATGGAAGGCTATGTGCCAAAGAAGAACACCTGTGTTTGACCTTGTGTAAGACACTTTTGTGTTAGGCCACTGAGAGTCTAGCATTGACTGTCATTGCAGCTAATGTCTTGCCATAACTGACAATACCACCATCATACTAGCCTTGGACTTGAGATAACAAAGATTATACTCTACCTATATATGTACTTTTTGGAAATGTCAAAAACAAAACAAAACAAGAAGCTTTCAATTTCTCCCTCAGCCTCCACATTTGAGGTCCTGTGTGGACTTGTTAACATTTGATTGCTCTGCTAGATGGGCCATTGTCTGGAGAGGGTCATTCTCAGCCCTGTGGCAGCCAGAGAGGGGGGCCTTGGCCTCAAAGGACCTGGGCCTCAGTTCTGGCTCTGCCCCTAAAACACTGCACGACCTTAAGGAAAATAATGTCTTCTCTAGACCATTGTTTATTCATTTGCAGAAAGAAAACAATACTTCCCCTTCTGGAACTGTTAGGAGGATTAATCAAATTAAATTAATCTTCACAATTAGCTAGAGTCTGGCATGGAGTTAGTGTATAATACAGCTTTCTAAAACAAGTTGAAGCAGATATCTTATCTGGGAACTATGATCTCAACCTGCTCCATCGGCATTCAGTGTCTGAGGCACAAAGGATTTGTCAGCTACATTAGGAAGATAAGCCTAGAGGTACATATTTGAAGGAATGGCCATTAGAAGAGGAATTATACTCTGAGGTGTATAGAAGGATTTTACTTCAGTAAGAAGCTTCTATCATTCAAACCTATCCAAAGCGAGGTTACATTTTAAGGGAGAGAGTTTTCTGTCCCTGAATCTCTTTAAGCATAGGTGACAAGTGGTGGAGGTGTTATGGGGACATTTAATTGTAAGATGAGAAGCTGGAGATTTATAGGATGCACATTCCATGATTATAAGAATAACAGGGTCTATTAATATAAGATTAGACATAAAATGGGTACTTTCTTATGGAGGAGAGAGAGACAAAAAGTGTGCATGAAAATACACCCAGGGGAGAAACTCTAGTGGTAGGCCATGGCAGCATGGATGGTAGAGTCAAGAGAGAGAGTAGTTTGGAAACTGAAGAGTGTAGTTCCCCTATGACACAACTTTTCATAGAACTGATCCTACAAAACAGTCAACAAAACCAAATTGACAGAATGGGAGAAGGTATTTGCAAATGACATATCAGATAAAGGGCTAGTACCCAAAATCTATAAAGAACTTATCAGATTCAACACCCAAAGAACAAATAATCCGATCAAGAAATGGGCAGAAGACATGAGCAGACATTCCTGCAAAGAAGGCATCCAAATGGCCAACAGACACAATGAAAAAGTGTTCAACATCACTCGGCATCAGGGAAATACAAATCAAAACCACAGTGAGATACCGCCTCACACTAGTCAGAATGGCTAAAATTAACCAGTCAGGAAACAATAGATGTTGTCAAGGATGCGGGGAAAGGGAAACCCTGCTACACTGTTGGTGGGAATGCAATCTTGTGCAGCCACTCTGGAAAACAGTGAGGGTTCCTCAAAAAGTTGAAAATAGAGCTACCCTATGACCGAGCAATCGCACTACTGGGTATTTACTTAAAGATACAAGGATAGTGGGGTGCCTGGGTGGCTCAGTTGGTTAAGCGACTGCCTTCGGCTCAGGCCATGATCCCAGAGTTCCAGGATCGAGCCCCATATCGGGCTTCCTGCTCAGCAGGAAGCCTGCTTCTCCCTCTCTCACTCCCCCGCTTGTGTTCCCTCTCTCACTGTGTTTCTCTCTTCAAATAAATAAATAAAATCTTAAAAAAAAAAAAAAAAGATACAAGAGTAGTGATCTGAAGGGGCACATGCACCCAAATGTTTATAGCAGCAATGTCCACAATAGCCAAACAATGGAAAGAACCTAGATGTCCATCAACGGATGAATGGATAAAGATGTGGTATATATATATATACATATATATGTATATATATATATATACATATATATAGTGGAATACTATGCAGCCATCAAAACCCCCAAAATCTTGCCATTTGGTATGACAGGGATAGAACTAGAGAATATTATGTTAAGCCAAATAAGTCAATCAGAGAATAATAATTATCATATGATATCTCTGATATGAAGAATTTGAGAGGTGGGGGGGTGGGTCATGGGGGGAAGAAAGGGAAAAAATGAAATAAGATGGGACCTGGGAGGGATATAAACCGTAAGAGACTCTTAATCTCAGGAAACAAACTGAGGGTTGCTGGAGGGAAGGGGTTGGAAGGGATGGGGTAGCTGGGTGATTGACATTGGGGAGGGTATGTGCTATGGTGAGTGCTGTGAATTGTGTAAGACTGATGAATCACAGACCTGTACCCCTAAAGTAAAGAACACATTCTATGTTAATAAAATTAAATTAAATTAAAAAAAAAAAAGAACTGGTCCTACACTCTGCCTTTAAAGGGCAAAATACTTCTCCAAGTGACTTTTATTGTCATAGCCCAGCTCATAAACCTTATGTTCTTCTCCAGTAGTCACGCCCCATGAAAACCAAGCCCACAGCCCAATTTTCCAGGAGATGTCTGACTTGCACTTCAGTGGAGGCCAAGCTCAGCATCAGGACACTTACCCACTATGGAGCGGTAGAACTGCCCTGCGTGACTGGGCCAGACTGGGCATCAGATTCCCACTCAGGCTGTGTGGTTCTGAGCAACCGGAGAGCAGACCGCAGACTTCCCAGACATAGAGTGGGGATCGCCAACCCCAACACTCACCGAGGGCTTAAGAGGGGGACCTTCGAAAACCTTGTGGTTCGTTGAAGCCATCATGCCTGGAATCCTTCCCTCCATCACCAGCCCAGTGGAAGCCTGCCTGGCCCCCGTGCTTGCCACACAGTGCTTCTTGCTCCCTTGGCCCTGCACAACCTCCCTGCTCCCTGCTCCCTCACTCATTTTTCCTCTGGGCCATCTGGAACCTCTCTTCCATGGCAGACCCCCTTCTTACCTTCAGCTCCACAGCCTGGTTGAAACCTGGCTCTCTCCCTGGACCCAGTGGTCTCTTGAAGCTGTTCATTCCCACACACAGCACACACCCCCGGGGAGGTAGTCAGGCACCCAGCATTCCCCCGGCACCACTCACAGATCCTCACTCCTCTACCAGAGTCGAACAAACCTTGCTCTTGGGAAACCCTCTACCATCTGGGTCTGCTTTTAATTACATCCCTAATTGCTCCGCAAATGGGGGAAAGGACTAATTTTAGCATTTCTGCCATTTGCCAAGTCATAAATATTGCAGTGTGAATTAATCCCACATAATCTCAGTTGGGATCCTTGTTCTCCCCCCTCTTACTAGCTATCTGACCTTTGGAAAGTTATTTAACCTTTCAGAGCTGCAGATTCTTCATCTAGAATATGGGGATAAAAATGTTTACTGGAGGAGATTGTTGTGGATTATATGACACAATATACTGGAAATCATCACAATAGGCCTAAAGTATGAATTGAATCTAAATGAAAATACCTTCAATAGTGGAGATATAATTTACCCTGAGGTAATTAAGGGTTAGTTATAGCAATTTTCCTAATATTAGAAACTATCTGGTAAAACTACTCCGTTTGAGATGGTAATGACAGATATACGTCATTATATATTTGTTAAAACCATAGAGTGTATAACACAAAAAGTGAACCCTTAAGTGAATTATGGACTTTAGTTAATAACAATGTATTAATAGTGGCTCATCAGTTGTTACAAACTTACCACATTAATGAAATAATTTGATAATAGGGGAAACTGGAGAGGAGGGAATATATGGGGATTCTGTACTTTCCTCTTAATTTGTAACCCTAAAACTGCTCAAAAGCAATCTATTAATTATAAAAGAAAAACTTAACTACTTGCATAAAACAGGTGTGTTCCTGAGCTCATGATGATTGAAGCAGGTGATGGGTACATGGCTCTGATGCAGTGAGGGCTTCGAGAACATTGTAAGACATGACGGAACCCTCCCTTGAGAAGATGGAATCTTCTTGCTGAGACAAGAGAGCTGCGTTGGAAATGAGTGGATGACAGCAGAGCACCATTCCAATCCATACACTAAGTAAGTGTAAGTTCTGTGAGAAGTCTGGAGAAGACTGAATACAAGTTCTATCAATAAATCCCAAACTTTAGAAGCATCAGAATGTCATCGGAATGTCATCGGAATGTCATCGGAAGCTGCTGGGAAAGATATATAGAGTTTTGATTGACTTGGAGCCATAGGTTGCCACATCCTGTTCAACCTAGATTTTTGTTTTTTAATCACAAAGTAAAGACAGGTGATGCTGAAACCATTTAGTAAGATAACACTCTTGAATGAAAAGTAAGAGAAAAAAAGAAACAACATAAAAGCATGTTTTTAAGGGTAGAATGATGCCTGGAACTGAGCTGGGTGCTATCTTCTGAGCAGAGCACAAGGCCAAGCATTCAGTGGTCAATGAAATTATCATCAGATAGTTGGCTGGCAGTAGCCTGTGAGTGTGGGCACTGTGAGGAGTTCAGATAAGGAGAACAGTTTTGTTCCACACCACTTTAAAATAAAAGTGTGTCTACATGCATACATGTTTTATAGACCTATTTGGCCTTTGTGAAAAGTCACTGAGACCTTATGGAATACTTACAGTAGATTTTGCCATATTGGGGGGTTAAATGATAGTTCTGTAAAGATCCTGATGATGTTCTTGTAGAACACATACATTAAGTGATTCACTAGGAAAAAAAAAGACAGATGGAAAGAAAGAAAGAAAGAAAGAAAAGAAAGAAAGAAAGAAAGAAAAGATTGTATATTCAGATTTTCATTGAGAAGCTCTGAACCACAGCTCCCTGGGAACCAGGAACATTTGGAACTCTGTGCAGGACTATTCCTTATCCTAAAATGAGATTTCAAAATCAAATTTCCTGAAACACAAAGTCAAGGGGTTTGTTAATTTCAAATGTTGGCAGTTTGAGCAGCACACAGGTATCTTGCAAAGACTTTTAATTTAGGTCTTGGAAAAGGAGAGTAGGGATTTGGATCTAATTAATCTTTCTCTTTAACTTGTGGAGTCTTGACTAGGAAATAAACTTTTGGGGATGCTGAAGAAGAATGTCTCTACTGTGGAACTGCATTCTCTGACTTCTTAGGGAAGCTTCTAAATCATTCCCTGTGTTCCTAACTGCTGCCAATTCCTAGAAATTTCCCTGGTTTCAAGAAACATAGCCAAGAAATCACAGCTTTTAACTGGAGATGAAAAAGGAAGGTACTTGTTTTGGGCACATTTTAAACCTAGATAGAGTAGCAATCACGTACATGTGAGGGCCCATGCTTTCCCTGGCCTGACTCATTGAATCCTGCAAGCCAACGAGCTACCTCTATTTTCAGAGGAAAAAACTAGGGGTCAGTTTGTGGTGTGCCCAAGGACATCCAGCTAGTATATGTCCGAGTATCTGATTCTAGCTTTGTCTGACCCCCAAAGTCTGGGCTCCCCATTATAATGCTTTCATAGTTTTGGTTTATTGACTCTGGTTCAATGATTCAAGCAGAGGAGGAAAAGTGAGGTTCTTATCTTATTCCCTAAAGACACTCAAATTATTATTAAAAGGACCATCTGTACACAAAATGAAGAATTTGGGATGATTTGGAGGGACACTCTCTCCTGGCCTAAAATAGCCTCTTTTCCCCTAGTCTCCAAGAGTGCTGTTCATGTACATTATCGGAAATCCCACCATGACCTATTCAATCTTTTGCATTAAATATTTCTTTTCCTTGGGTCTTTTTTCAAAGGAAAATACACCCAGGGAGAGATAGCATATTAATCATTAAGACCATAGTCTTAATAGTTAATTCCATGCCTTTACCTTTCTCAGGAAAGACTGGGTATTCCAAGTTAGTAGAAAAGGAAAGACATGCTATTTGGTTCACAGCCTGAGATTGTGGATCGCTAAGAGTACAGGCATAAACCAGCTAGGAAATTAGTAACAGAGAAGAGGTTAGTAAATTATTGCTGATAATTAAAATAGAAATTGTATGTTCATTGGCAAAGGCCTTCACATTTTTAGAAAAAGGCCTTTAGGTTTTGCTTAGGCCTATAGCGACAAAACCAGGTAGTGAGATTCTGTTCTGGACTCCTGGTGGGTGGCCGCTAGGTACCAGCTGGCACAGGTAAGAACGGGCAGTGAGCTCAGACTGCCCAGACACCATGCTGAGTGCTCGGCGTTCCACCTTCCCAGTGACCCTGACATGTTCTTCAACCCTCCAGGCAGATGTTATCAGTGGTAATCACAACCAACTTCAATTTTAGAAAGATAAAGAAGCCAATTATTTCTTAAGCACAGATCATGTTATGGACAAAAATAAAATCAGTGTTAGTCTAGGCATCATTGGCATATGGAAAAGCACTGAATTTTAGGCCAAAAAAAATCCGTTTTCAAGTCCTGTATTTGTACTAACAGGCTGTTTACCTCTAAGTGGGGCATTTTACTTTAAGCCTCAGTTTGCTTATCTATAAAAAAAAGGGGGGGTGAGGGAGTGGATATGAATAGCTGATTTAACTCCCAGAACTTTCTGATGAATCAGCTAGTCCGGTTTATTTGGAGTAAGGATTCATCACAGGTGCTCAGGCGAAGAGGCTAGGAAGGGAAATGGAGGTCGTTGTTCCTCAGAAGAGACCCGTGGCCTATCTTACGACTTGGCTCAAGGCCCTAAACATCTTCTTTACCTCAGGCACATCATTGTGTTTCCTTATCCAGCTCTGTCGGATCTCTAGAAAACTGCCAAATAAAAGTTTAAGAAAACATTCATTCTTGGTATTAAGATCTCTCCAGCGTGTGTGGCATGTATATATAAACAATATGGAAATGACCGTATCTCCGGCTTGGCGGGAGGAAATAGCAGGTAAACACAGGCAGAACATCTGTGACCAAAAATCAGACCCATTCATTTCGGGAGGCTGAAGAACTCCGTTACGCTGTGAATCTTGATTCCTCACCAAAGAAAACATGGACCGAAGAGAGGAGAGAAGCCAAAGAGACAGGCAGCAAGATTATTATCCTGCCAGTAAATCCCTTCCTAGTACACAGCACAAAGCCGGAAATTCACCCGATGAAATCGACCAGTAATAGGGAGGCTAGCTCCTCCAGTCCTGAACTTGGAGGTTTTAAGCTCCAGTCTCCTCTGCATCTTCACTGTGGTTAAATGGAGAAGTAATATTTTCTGGAATAGTTTCACAATGGTCTCCCCTAGCAAGCTGCTCTCCATGGAAGGTCAAGAGGGCCACAGTGACATTAAGTCGCCTCCTTGAATCAAGACCTTGCAATGCTAAAAAGGCAGTTTAGAATGTGAGCATGTCCCTAAGCCTCGGCAATCCTGGCGCTGCGCTTGTCTGAGACTGCACCGAGGATCCCCTCCCCAGCTCACTTGTGGAGACACCCCTCATGAATGAACATAAATTCATTATGGACTGACTCTTAAAAGAAATCTAGAAAGGTAAGTAATTTCCAGGCTAAGTAAGGAATTTACTTTAACAGAACAATAGTGTTCCTGCCTTTCTTCCTGATCACTTTTGAGGATAGTATTATGTCTCTTCTTTTTTAATTTTTTTTTCAGAGATTTTATTTACTTATTTGATGGAAAGATGCAGCAGGAGAGGGAACACAAGCAGGGGGAGTGGGACCAAGAGATCAGGCTTCCCACTGAGCAGGGAGCCTGATGTGGGGCTTGATCCCAGGACTCTGGGATCATGACCTGAGCCGAAAGCAGATGCTTAATGGCTGAGCCACACAGGGCCCCATTATGGGAGTGCCCTGAAATGCAGTGTCTCACTGGAGTAGGCTTTGGGTTCCTACCATGGTCTTCCTGGCTTGAATGAAAAAGACTGAAGGTCTGTGTGACCATTGGTAAGAAAATCTAATGTCCCACCCAACCAAACTGAAGACAGGGCAACAGAAGAGCGAATTTGCATCAAATGTTCCAACTCCTGGGAGAGGGAGGATTTCAAGAAAATACATAAAAGCACTCACGGATGAAGCAGGATTAGAAACAATCTTCGCAGGAAGAAATGGCTCACCTGGGTGAACTAGGTTAGCGCTTCCCAAAAATTGCCTTTCCAGAGAATTTACCATACAGAGTCCTACAAGTGTTAATGTGGCTTTGTTTCTGGAGACTATTCACATACTGCCCCATTAGAATCGGGAGGGAAAATACGCTCTCTGAACAGCTATATGAATGTCCATGTACTCGGTTTGCTTTCAAGGGAGACTTGGGACACTTGGGCCCACCAAGGTGTAGAGAATAGGCAAATTGAGGAATGAGAACTACCAAGAGAAGGAAGACCTCTTGGGGATACTTTGAACTCATTGAACACAGCTGCCTCGCAATGAAACGAAGCTGCAAGATGCTGGTTTCCCGAAGTTTCTAGACCAAGAACTTAATTGGGAATAAAAAAAAGGCAGGTGTTCTTAAAAGAATCAATATGAATCTTTACTAGCAACAAAATTAAACAGCTTGTCTTTGAAAGGCTACAAAGGCCTCTTCAGAAAAAAAGAGAGGGTATTGTTTATTTGTATCAAGCCTGACACTAAGGCAGAATCATCACTGAAGAAACTGCGGGAAGAGTGAATACAATCTGGGAAACAATGATGTTCTTTGACCTCTATTGCCCGTATGGAAGATTTTGAATGGATTCATCAAGAGTTGCAAATTATCACGACTTCTCCACACTCCCTGCTAAGGACAAAGTATTGAGAGATCAGATTCTTGCACAAACATTCCTCTTCCTTGTTGATTTTTTATGTGAAATATTTATCCCTTGTATCTATTCCTTAATAACAGCACTTTTAAGTCTTAGACAACCTTAAGGATTTCTATAAAACCATTTTTGTTCATAGTTTGGTAAATGGGCTTTGCACCAATAATTTATTTATTATTAATTCAGCATATAAAAATACAAGGAAAAATAAAACTCCCTGTGACATCACCATTCAATGATAACCACTGTTAATAATTTAGTGTATTTCCATTCAGTTTCTAGTTCTATCACATATTTGTATATGCTGAGACCGTGTGTCTGCACCTTGTTTCATCCTTCATCAAACTTACTGTTATATCACAGGTATCTTCCCATATCATTAATTTTTTCACAAGATATTTAAAGTTATATAGTATTTCTTAATATGACGATAAAGTATTTTATTTAACCCTCTTTTTATTGGAAGGCATATAATTTTTATCTAAAATAGTGATGCGATTAGGCTTTTTTGTTGTTTTTTGCACCACTTCCTAAAGAAACTTTCCCAGGAGTAAAAGCACAAAGCCAAATAATGTGATCTTTTCCCCACATTTATAATCCACAGTATCACTTTCTGTTCATCAGCAGTGTGAGAGTGTCTCTGTTCTCACTCCCAAGCACTTAGAGTGTGTGCTTCACTGATTCCTATAATCTCACCCAAGCGTTCTAATACTCTCTTTTTCCTTTTCCTTTTCTCCTTGAAATTCATTTTTAAGTTCCTCATTATTGCATTGCATTTCTTTGGTTACTGGTGCAGTTAAACATTTTTTTGGTCACATTTATTAGTCACTTATAGTCTTCTTATGTAAAATATTTTCCCTAGTTTACTTTTGAAATACCCTCTATGTGGCTTTGTCTTTTGGCTGATGTCAGAACTTTTCTAGGACCAATTCCAATAAATGTATACATTCTCGATTGATATGGTAGAAACTGACAAAAATCCAGAATTGATTATTTCTTGACGCTGGTGGTGTTTCAAAGATCCACATAGCGCCTTGATTCAATGATGCTGTAATATTTTGCAGGATAATTAGTAGTTGTAATTATAAATTCTTGTACCACATCATGAATCTTGGGCCCTTATTGTAAGAACATTTACCACTACTTATTTTGAAGTAATATGCTCCAATCAGAATTTAAATTATACTTTTTCTATTTTCCATCTCAAGATGGTGCCCTAAAGGTCAAGTTGGCGACGAATGTTGGGAAAATCCTCGCCACAGGTCACGATGTTCCTGTGAGCCAAGACAACTTGGCTGAGGAAGACTGGAGAACACTCATTCATAAAGGACAAAACACTACCACTGGCACAGAATTGACTGCCAAGAAAACGTTCAAGGAACATGAAAGAAGAAAAGATCAATGAAGAGAGACCATTTTTGAGTTTATTAAAATAGAGCTTCTTCCCCAAATAGGGCTCATATATTCAAAAAGTAAGCCACCATGTCACTCCTCTGCTGGAGCCCTGCCCTGGCTCTCCATTTCCCTTGGAGCAGAACTTAAGGCTGTAGGGCTTCCCCCAGCATGCCTGCCTCTGCCGTCTCCTTTGCACCCTCAGCTCCCCCTCTGTACCCTTCATTCATTTACTCCAACAATGCTGGCCTCTGGGCTGTTCTGGAGTAAGCAAGCAAACTTGTACCTCAGATTGACAATACATCCTTGTTCTCTGCCTGAACCTTCTTCCCCTAGACATCCGTGGGACGAATGCCTGCTTACTCTCTGTAATACTTGCTCAAATATCTCCCTCTGGGGGAGGCCCGCCCAGTTCCTTGTTAGGGTCACAAACCTATACGCCGTCCATTTTTCTGATTCTCCTTACCCTACTCTACTTTTCTCCCCATAATAATTATCACCTAATATCACATATAATTACTTCTTCGTAATGTTTATCGCCAGTCTTCTTGCTAGAATGTAAGTTCCAGTCAGGCAGGATCTTTGTTTTGTTCACCAAGGCATACCTCACAGACCTCGAACAGTCCCCAGCAAACATTCAAACAATATTTGTGGAACGAATGTAAAACCCGTTGAAAGGGAAATACACATACACATAAAGAATGTGCCATGGACGGCATTTGACTGGGAATCTAGAAGAAGTATAAGGCTTAGTCTTACATCGCCTTTTTGATAATAGAAGTGATATTGTTTATTCATTGATTAGATGAACATTTATCAGTCATAGACTATGTATCGTCACTGTGCTTGACGCCAGGGACGAGAGAGAGAAAAATATAATTCCTATCTTCAGTGAAAGTGTGGCCTAGCAGTGCATAGGAAGACATCCAAGCCAGTCTCACTAGATCGGGGAGGGGGGGTGGCGGAGGTCAGCAGAGAATGAGAGGCCCAGAGTGAGAGCCAAACAGGGAAAGGCCAGAGGAAGGGTGCAGGGAGTGTGTGCAGAAGGCATTCCAGGTGAAGGGCTTAGCATGTCTACAGTGCCCTGTGCCATGATGTGCCTCCTCCTGCTTACTCTAAATTCTATGCCAAGAAATGTGGACCTTCCCCGAGAGTAGTAGGGAGCCATGGAAATTGAAATAAGAGTCTAGCGTGGCCAGACTGGCATCTTAGGAAGATGATTATGTCCAGGTGTGTTAGGCATTTAACGAGTACTTGCCATATGAAAATGCCCTTCCTTTGTGCTATGGGGAAAATTAAAATGATCAGTCTAGGAAAAAAAAATTGTAACTATATTGATAAACTATGTTTTAAGCATTAGAATAAGGGATACGGAAAGTGGTTTTTTTTCCACAGTCAATCGCAATGTGTTTAAGTTGGAAAAGGTACGAAAATCTTCTAAAATTTGACTATTTTTTCATTGTTCTTCTTGCTGAATCATTAAATTAAATAATTAAATAAATGCCATTTTCTGTAGGTTTTACAGTGAAAAGCTAAAAAACATGTTCACAAAACTGCCTGAGAAGGTAAAGGAAATATCATTTACAACTTACAATGTCAGGAGACTTCCTTGTGGCTTTAGAAACAAGCCACAGAAGCAAGCTGATAGGAATGCTGAAAGCATGCTTGATACAAGTGATGAGAATTTATGAAGAGGCAAGTGCTCCTTCCGAGCTGCTGGCCTCTTCTGCCTGGGAAGATGAGCCATCCTGTGAGTGGTGTCTTCCGCGGTCATGGGTGTAGACCACAAGGGAGACGCTCCCCCTCCAGGCTTCCCTCTCCAGTACGTCCGACGGTGTCAGGAGCATGCTGGTACTGGCTTCAATAAAAAAAAACTCTGGAGGAAAATAACCTGCTATGCCCTCATGGCGCCTCTCTGATGTTGCATACTATCTGGTCACTTCTGGGGTTTCCTAGCAGAGAGGCGGGGTTTGCCGTGAGATGAGAAGCATTTCCACAAGTTTGTGCTGCTCAAGGTTAGATCTTTCTGTTCTTAACTGGAGCTCTCTGTTCAAAGATTAACAAATTCAAAGCAGTGCTATTGATTCTGCAAGAGAGATTTGTATCATACGCCTACCCCTGAACTTTCTTTGGATCTTTGAAAAGGACTTTATAAGTAACTTCATTATTTGAGTACTGTTCTTGTCTTTCTGGCATGTTTTCCAATACCATCAAGGAAGTCATTGTCCTATTCTCAGTAGACACTTCCTGGGTGTCCTGCAAATGTAACTTAATTCTAACACTGTGTCCCTGGAGATCATGTGAGATCCCATAGGCTAAGAGCTTAATCTCCAGCACCCAACCCCCCCCCCACACACACACACTCCGCCCCCTTCCCCACAGGCACCCTAGATATTGATGGGTAGGGCTGAAAGTTCCAACCCTCTCATCACACAGTCCTTCTGGTGATCAGCCCCTTCTTGAGGCTCTCCAGGACCCTCCTCTGAGCTACCTCAGATGTGCTCCCAAGACTCTCTTTTTGAATAACAAAAGATACTCCAATCTCTTAGGAAATTCCAAGGATTTTAGAAGCTGGGCCAGAAATAGAGGATAAAAATCAAATATATTTTTTTATTATAGTCTCACTTTTTCTAATAGCACCAGGTTAAGAAACTGGACTCTAGAACCAGGCTACCTGGGTCCAAATCAGGCACGAGGGCCAACTAGATCTGGTCCCTCAGGCCAGTTGTTTACCCTCTCTTGTCTTAGTTTCTTCATCTGTAAAACACAGATAAAAACAATGAAGGGTTCCAGGATACACTATCCCAAGATATGGTAACTTGGCAGGTTAAATATCTTAAGCTGAAGGAATTTTTTTTTTTTTTTAAAGAATGGCAGAAGTACAAAGGTCACTCTGAACTCTCCCTCCTTGTCCTTCTTTGACAAGGTTGTGAAACTCCCCTGTAAAAGGTGCCCTCCCTGTACCCAGAGAAAGGAAGATACCATTATCACCAGAGAGGGGGATTTGGAGCCAAGAAATCTGTTACAGACAAACCTTGTTAAACTCACTCTTATCTTCCTAGTTACTTCTTCCTCATCTACGACTTCTAGTCCAAACCCCTTTGTCTTAATTCTCCACAAATTTATTGTTTCTTCATCTAAAAGGTGTAAAAGCTGTCACTTCTTTGGGTCTTCCTTCTCTTGTGAAGCCTCCCATGTATGAGTAAAAATGAAATGAAATATGGATGCTTCTCTCCTGTTAGCCTGTCTTTGTCAGTTCAAAGTTTCTGACCCAGCTGGAGACTCTAAGACGGTCGGTTGAGGGAAAATTCCTCTCAGAAAACCGCTCCCACGTCGCAGCACTGTGTTTAGTTAGTACATAGGAAGCCTTGGAACAGGGCGGGTTCCGTGTGAGAACTTTGTCAATATTAGCTATGATTATCTACCCAGGGCTTTGAAGAAAAGTCTGCATTAAACATTTCCCTGAAATAGATGAATACCAATTCCAGGATTAATAATCACATTGGACAACTGATTGACTTCCATTTAGTTAATCCTACCTTATTTGATGGCATAGATAGTGAACAAGGATCACACCCATGTCTAAATTAACCCTAACAAGTCCACAGTTGATATAGATTTTAAGGCGTCAGTATCGTGCCCATTTTGTTTTATTTTGTGATTGTTTCTAGGAAAGTAGCAGATTTCCTGTTGTGTTCCGTGTTTTTCCTTTTTTCCTGCACTTATATTTTTTCAAGATCAGAAGAAGCATGCTGCACTGAAATAATACAAGCCGGAGAACTGTAACATCTTAACACACATCACGGTGTTAGAAGCATTAAAAGATACAGGGAGGCATAGTAACAATTTTAAGAGTTTATCTGAGCAAAAGTCAGTTTGAATCAGGCAGTGCCAAACTGAAAATGGAGGGGAGTGGTCCACCAACAGGGGCTAGGGGACAGAACTTTATAGAGACGAGAAATTACGTGATGCAGTATAGCCAAAGCTATAGCCATCCGTGATTAGTTAGTCATTCTTAGGGGTTCGATTTCTTAACCTTGAGGGATTTACAGGCTAAGGATTTAGTTTGCTTATGTATGTAAGCTACTAAGGCATTAGAGCCACCTCAGTCTAATGGCCTCCTTATTTAACTAATTAGCCAGATAAATGTAGCAGTCAATGAGGATGAGTTAATAGTGGAGCTCAGGCCCAGAAACACGCCCCACAGACCCAAACAGCCTAAATATGCCTCCCAGAAGGGCCTTATTTAAAATGCATTAGAATCCTCTGTGCAGTCGACAAGAACAGTGTCACCAGAATATCCAAACTGAATCCTTTACCTCTTACTATGACTTAATTTGAAAAGGTAAATTCTCCTTTATTTAGAAATTAAGGTTCTACGTGGTTGGAAATCAGCAGTAAGGACTAGCTTTGAAAACCCAGGAATTTCTGGTCATGATCAGAAAAATTTAAGGAGTAAATCTTTTCATTCGGGCTTCTGTCCTTTTAAAGATAATGCGAATGTGCTCATGTTTGGAAGCATGCATTCTTCTTTGCAGACTTTCATGCTGAAAACAGAAAAGTTTAAATTGATGGCATTTCTACCTAACCCTTACATCAAATTCTTATTGAGGAACAATTACATCTCAGGCACTGTTCAAGGTTCTGAAAAATAGCAGTGGAAAAAAGAGTGACAAAGAATTCCACTGCCCTCAGAGATTGTACCCTGTGGAGTGTGCACGTTGTCGAGGGTGACTAGGGAAAACAAGGCAGTAAAATACATAATGAGACAAAGAACCCTTTAAATAGAGCGGCCAGGGGAGGCCTGACCAAGAAGGCAAGGTTTAGCAATGACCTCAAGGGGATGAGGAGCCTGGTCAAGGACCCAAGACACACAGAAGCTCTGAGGTAGGGCACATGTGGTGGATTTAGGGATGGGCAACAGGAGAGGGGCGGCTGGACCAAAGTGAACAAGGCTGGCTGGAACACGACCTGAGTGTAGAGACGTAAAGATGAGGGGAGAGCATGGGAGTCATACAGGAGTTTTGGCTACTCTAAGGAATTTGGCTTTTATGCTGGCTCATGGAAAACTTGAGGAGCTTTGAGCCCAGGACTGACATGATCTTACTTACCTTTTAAAGAGATCAGTCTGGCTGTTGCATTGAGGATAGACTAACGGGGGCAAAGGAGAGCAGATAAGAGGCTATTTTGGTAAATCAGGTGAGAGATAAGGACCTTTGGTTACATTGATATTCATGGCAGTAGCAAGATGTGGATGGATTCTGGACATTTGGGGGGTGGATCCCCAACGGGCTCTGCACATGGATGGGATAGGATGTGTAAGAGCAAGAGAGAAATGGAAAACGACTCTAAAGTTTTTGGCCCGAGCAACTGAGAGGCTGTCGTTGCTGTGCACTGAGATGGAGAACACACTGGGATAAACAGGTTTGGAGAGATGGAATCAGACATGCAAAATTAGACCCATTAAGTTCAAAATACGCATGTATTAGCTTTCTAAGCAGCAACACTGAGTAAGCAGTTTGCTTTCTGATTCTTTGAGTCCTGAATGCATTCCTTAGAGCTAAGTGCTTCCGCAGTACTGAGACATATCTGAATTGCCCCTTGGTAGAAAACATGCTGATGAACTTCTGTAAGAAGCTGAGAACCTCGACACTGCCTTCAGAGAGAGTAAACCGCTGGCAGTCAGAATATAACTTGCATGCTTATAAGGAGTAGAGTGCGTCCCCAAATAGAGTTGCCTACAGCAGCAGCCACAGGTCATCAAAGGGCAAACGCTGCAGGTTTAACTGTTAGGTGTCCTAGAGGTGGTGGCATTTAGAATCTCCTCACTCTTTGGCACCAAGTCTCAATTCTTTCGATTCTTAAGCACAAGGGAACCCCACGTTTCCTGTGCCAGAGAGGTATTTTTGCACAACACACGTTTTCAAAGGCCTCAGCTGAATACCCAAATTGTGGTTGACCTCTCTAGGGGAGGGAGGGAGAGAAGTGGGTCTAAGAAAGGGGAGGTGAGAGGTGAAAAAGGAAGCAATGTAGGGATCAATTGGGAACAACTGTGATGGGCAGCGGGGGAAATTTCAGGAAACACAAAACTCTGAATAGGGGTTTAAAAACCCA
This sequence comes from Spilogale gracilis, assembly GCA_004023965.1. Classification (NCBI taxonomy): domain Eukaryota; kingdom Metazoa; phylum Chordata; class Mammalia; order Carnivora; family Mephitidae; genus Spilogale; species Spilogale gracilis. The sequence continues at coordinate 41,635 of PITA01002939.1, forward strand.
AACACTGTTGCAGACAGGCAGATAATGTCAGCGGGGAGAGCCAGCCTGGAGCGATAACAGGAAGTGGTGGGGGCTGCATTATCGGTAAGAGAATGGGGGGATGGGGGGGCGGGTCCTTCATTGCCCTGCAGAACTGGGAGAGCCATGCAACCAGATCGGGCCTTTTTGCCAGAAAAGCCAGAAATCGAGATGTTTATATGAAATCTCCTGATTTTGAAATGTTGGTGTTTAGTTCACATTTTCAAAAAACACGGGTAAGCCAAACAAAACATATCTTCGTATCTGCAAGCTGCCCTGGGTCTTCAGAGCATTGCCATTGACATACCAATAGTTTCCATTACTTACTAAATCAGTCCCTAAATTCCAACACAGTTAGAGCAATTATCTCTCCTCCACAGGAGAAGCCACTTTTAAACTATGACCTGAAGTTTCTGTTTTAATAGGAAGTCCTAAGGTTCAAATACAGAAGTGTGAAAACAATGTAGTCATGTACAAGAATCCCTGCCCTTTTTAGAACATTTTAAAATGAAAGTTATTGGCTTTTGTTACTATTTTTGCATAAATCTTCTCAAATTAAAATTTTCTACATACGATCAAGTTGCCTAAGTATGATGTTGAATGAGACAGAGCCATGTTCCGCTGCTTCCAAAATAGGTTGACATTTTATGAGATTCTCCTGAAAAAAAAAAAATTTTTTTTAAAGGCTGTTCAGCTTTAGAAATTATATAGGCTGATGGAAAAGAACTAGCTCTGGCTGCAGCGAACAAGTAGAAGAAGAGATTTCCATTACGATTAAGGCTAGTCTTCAGAGTTTTCCCTAGTAAGTCATTTTGTTTCATCACTCTATATAAAAATCTTCAGCAAGAATACTGAATGATTGAGTAGATTTGGGGCGTACTTGAACTCAGTTCGTTGGGGTCCTGCGATAGCCTCCAGGCTGGGGTAGTCTAAGCAGGCTGCTGGGCCCTTGATCAGATGCTGTGATTTGAGCAGGGATCTGGGAAGAGTTCTTTCTTCCTGGGAACCTTCTTAAGAGACTCTTGTCTTATAGTGGCTTCATTTCTACTCATACAAATAGATTTGGGGGATAGCAGATGTATATAAGTATTTTTCTAAAATAATCGAGAGAAGCAGATATCCCCAGAGTGGGGAAATATCTTAAAACTCTTCCCAGCTAACGCCTTAGCGTTAGGTGGGAGAGTGACTTCCTCCTTCCTACCCCCCCAAACAGGGACAGTGAGCTGAGGAAACAAGACCCTAAAGGAACGGCCAAGCTCCAGAAGTCTGGAAGGAGGAGAATTTGTCGGTAAGTTCTGCCTCATGCTAGCTCCAATTCCCAGGAGAACAAGAGTGCAGCTAGAGTCTTCAATCACTTTTTACATGGTCCCACCGGTGACTAATCAAAACGTCCTCAGGTTTTTGTTAGGGAATTAAGACAAAATCATCTATGGCTTGAGGTGAAAAGAAAACTTGGAATTTAGAGAGATTCCATGGTAAAAGAATTACCATTTTAGTTAACCTCTCCCACATTCCCATTTTATAGATAATCTCAAATCCTTTGAGGAAAACTTTTAGTGACAAGGGAAAAGATGTGTGGAAAGCCAGGGAGGAAAGAACGAGGCTGGGTTCGAGGGGAAGCTGACAGACCAACGTAACTTGGTCCTTCCCCGGAATAGTCGGGTCCCACTTTGCAAACTTCAAGAGATTTGCTGACAGAGGGTTAGGAGGGGTAAGCCTGAGGTCGGAAGCTGCTGTGGAAAGTGTGTCCCTTCTCACAAAGAAGGAAGTTCTCTGTCTGCTCTGGACCCTAGTGCAAGTCCCAGCTACAGCCACGGGCGTGCTCAGGGATTTTTTCCGGCACTTCCTAAGACCTTGTCGGATGTCAGGATATCAGCGTCCCCTCCGATTTACTCTTCACAAGCAGTCCATTTAGACACCCTTCACTACCAGTTAGCTCAGTGTGAAACTTTAATAAAGGAAGAGGAGAGGAGAGGTGTCTTTCTCTTTTCCATTGCCTTACCAAGTTAGAGAACATTAAATCCTTTTTAGAAGGTCATCATATTATTTTTTTCTTGTTAAATGGCTCTGGGTTATGGATATTTAGTCATTAACAAGATCTGGCTGTGCTCACAACACACAACAGCTTTAGATAAAGGAATGCTTTCAGCAAAGTTTATGTTGATTCTTCATTTCTCAGGGAGGAATGTTACAAGTGTTACAGACACTTTCCCATTTGTTTCAAAGATGGTAACTAGGCAGTAAATTCTTGGTGTTGGATAATCTTTCTCCACCAAGTCAGATTATTAGCCAATATTCCCCTTTACAAATATGATGGTACTTGTCTGAATCACATCAGGGAGGTGTACTTCTGTACCGGTTCTCGTTCTCAAGAGATCATTTCTTTGCATAAATTCCCTGGATCTGGCTGCTGCTGCTGCTGCTTTTTTTTCCCCCCAGATGCTGTCTTAATTGCTCAGTAGTTAGAGGAAGCAATTCTTTTGAACAGAGGTAGGCACATAAGGAAGGAAAGGCAACATAAGGGCTGAGCTGGGAAACAGACAGTCCCGCAAAAAGAGGAAGAGAACCTCGATTTTGCTGGTGTTGAGGATGCTGATGTCAGCAGTTCAGGGAAGGAGATTCCTCTTCCTGTCCACTCGCCAGCCGTGGAGGGGAATGCAGAAGTAGTGCTACAGAAACAGACGCTGCTGCCTGACCAGATGGAAATGCGCGGGCATTCTCCATGGCCCAGAGCAATCCGTACATCATTCTGGGTGGCTAAGAGTGAGCTTTGGCATCAGATTTCCCTGAATCCAAATCTGGTGCCTGCCCATTTCTCACAAGTCACTTAACCATTCACACCCCCCATTTCCTCTTCTTTAAAATCAGGGAATAACACACCTGCCTCGTTGCTTTGGATGAGGCTTCAAGGACATGGCACATGCAAAAGAGCATGGAGTCTGGCATGTAGCTCAAGGACAAAGCAGTTGAGAAATCCTTTCCTCTGAAGTGTGTATTGTAGGAAACATTTGTCAGGCCCCTCATTCACTGTGGGTTAGGCGGAGAGAAAAGGTAACAGAATACAAGAGAGGGGAAGATAGATGACTGGAATGGAACAACCCCAGTGAGAGGAGAACACACAGGACTCTAAGTGGAAACAGGCCGACACAGAAGTAGTCAGATCGCTCAGGAATTTGAAGCACGCGCAGTGTGAGAATATCATTGGATACAAGCATTCTGGTCCCACTCCATGTCTCGTTTTCTCCCCTTTACCTCATGCTTAGCCTCACCTCAAACATTTCAGTGTGTCCCTGTCTTCCTTATAAAACTTTCTATTTACTTTTGGGACGCCTGGGTGGCTCAGTCAGTTAAGCGTCTGCCTTCCGCTCAGGTCACCATCCCGGAGTCCCGGCATTGAGTCCCACATCAGGCTCCCTGCTCGGCGGGGAACCTGCTTCTCCCTTGGCCTGTTTCTCCCCCTGCTTGTGCTCTCTCTTTCTCTCTGTCATATACATAAACAAAGCCTTTTAAAAAATAAATTAAAATTTCTATATAGTCTCTTTGGCTTCACCTCTCTGACTCTTGCTGCCTCCCCATGCCCATTTTCATTCTCTTCATTCTTCCCAGTACCTTCGCTATGGTTTATTTCCCTTCTGCTCTTGGATGAAAGCATTGTTCTTTATAGCCTGCCGGTTGCTGCACTTTTTTTTTGTCCCTTCCCAAGCCTGAGAAAAATATTTTTTCTTTCTCCAAAAAGCAATCCTCTATTTACAGAACCACTGACATACTCCTTCTTAATCTCTTCTTTATATATTGATTTATCTGTTCACTAGTAGTTCATTACTTCTTGGGTCATTTTTATTTTGTATGCCAGTTAGAGATGCTGATCAAGGGCCATTCACCTGCACGTGTGTAAAATGCACACATTTGCTCCCAGGCCTTTAGCTCTCCTGTATTTCAGAACCGTCATTAGAGAACATTGCTGTGGTGACAGTGGGCTTGTCCAATACCATCTTACGAGAAATAACTGACAAGCATGGTGCATTGGCAGTAGTAGCTTTTCTTTATTTTGGAATATGAAAGTGTTAAAAAGGCTATTTTACGATTACTGAAATTATTCTATCACCAAAAATAATTTCTCTTCCTTTTGCCAAGCTAATTGAAAACAAAAAAAGTGAGTTTGGGGCTTAGATTATCCAGTGATCATTTATACTAACTTAATGAACAAGCGCATTGTCAACCCATTTAACCTGAAAAAAGAGTGTGACTATGAATAAAGGTACAATTTAATAAAAAGCAATTCTCTAAGGATCTAGGGTGTTCTAGATGGAACTGCCAGATTGGTGGAGGGTACCCCACCTCTACTGCCATAGACTCCTTGACTTTTCCATCCGTTTGAGGCAAAGAGGCTCATTTACTACAATAGGAGAAACACAAAATTCCTTAACTTATGTTTGGGCTTTTTTGAATCCAATAAAATCAATTCTTTAAACTGGTTTTTAATAAAGCCCAGAATCAAATAGTTCTTGGAAATGTCAAAATAGGAATTTGTCCCCAAGTCCTAAGCCATCAAAATTTAACTATCTTGTGGCATGTGCTTTCAGGGAATTACCCATTCCCTTCATCTCTGAAATTAAGACAATTTTATAACCATTCAGTTTGGAAAAAAATAGAAAAGACAGTTAACGGTCACCAAACTGGGCTTCTGACCCTAATGTCTCCTCCACCCCTATCTGCGGCTCTGGGCATGCCATTTTGTTCTTCCCATCTCACTGGTCTCATCTGTGAAGTATGGTTCGCCTTGGATAATGGGTCGTTGAGAATGACCCTAGCTGCGTGATCATATAAACATGAAGCCTTCACTGAAAAGTTTGTTTTGAGCCATGAAATGTTAATGAGATTGAGGCGATAGTGGTGGTGATCTGGTCAGATCTCAACTTAGACCTGAAAGCAGTAACTGCACAGATTCTATAGCCCAGAATAATGGCCCTGTGTGTTCTTAGCTGTGTGGTCTTGGGCAAGTTAGTTAACCATTCTGTGCTTTGGTTTCCTCATCTCTAAAATGGAACTAGTAACAGTACCGACCACACAGATGGGTGTGAAAATTATATTAGGTCACACAGGTAAACTTCTTGGAATACTACCTGGACATAAAATTACTCTTTGGGAAGGTTCCTGGCCTGAGACCCTCTGCTGCATTCTTTCCATCTAACTGAGGTCTTAGAGGCCCTCAAAACTGGAGTCAGTTCAGCATCTTTGGGTTTCTCTGATGAACAGGATTATACTGAGCCAGACTCTTCTGAACTTGCCCTATAATAGACCTGTATCTAAGGGGGGCCAAGAGTTGTATCCCCAGACTTATTCTATGGAGGTTTGGATCCAAAGAGTCCAAAAATGCAGGAGTGGCTCCTCAATGTCCAAGGCTGCCTTGAGAACTGGGGCATGGATCATTCCAGAACCTGTTGGTGTGTCTCCTCGCTGTTTCTTTATAGTACCTCCAAGATAATGAAAGGGGGAGGGTGTCTTCAGATTCTTGTGTTTTCCTTTAATAACACGTACCCCTTAGTCTGAACTTAAAAAGTCTATACCCAACATCAGCCAGAAGCCAGTGCCTCAATCCTCAGGATAAATGAGACCCTGGCCAATAAAACCAGGCTCTGGAACACACTGATTGTTCCTCATTTACAAGAGCTCATCCTCCCCAAGTGATTTATCAATCCTGTCTATGGACCACTGGGAAGAGATGTGATTGGGGACTCTTTCTGGATTCCAGGTTTTCCTGTATTGTTATCTCATAATTATGTCTCAGTTTAGCTGATCATTTTTAAAAATATTTTATTTATTTATTTGACAGAGAGATAGATCACAGGTAAGTAGAGAGGCAGGCAGAGGGAGAAGGGGAAGCAGGCTCCTTGCTGAGCAGAGAGCCCGATGTGGGGCTCAATTCCAGGACCCTGAGATCATGACCTGAGCTGAAGGCAGAGGCTTTAACCAACTGAGCCACCCAGGCGCCCTAGCTGATCATTTTAATAAGCTTTATTGCAAAACACCTTGATACGCAGCTTTAAGAATTCTGTATGCTTCTGAGACCCAAAGGTAGGAAGGGGGACATCCGCTGCTTCCATTACTCCCGGCATCTCCTTACTTCGAAGGCCCCTCTCTTGGGCTCGAGAGAGAGCATCCAAATACTCAGTAGCGGCCCCTGCCTCAGTGCGCCACCGCCCTCAACTACTTCTGGAAGCCGCTTCTGTCTCTACGCCTCCCTACTCGTGTCTTTCTGACACACTGCAGCCAAATTAAACACATTCTTTGCTGAACCACTTTCCTCAGGTCAGCTCATTGCTCAGAAATCTCTAGTGACCTTTGTTTTCACCTACACCAGGTGGGAACTCTTCTCTCTGGTTTCTGCTGCAATCGAGGACCCAGTGTGCCCCACTCCACTACCCTCCATGCTGTTCCCTGGTCCTCCTCCGCTCCCCTCTCTATTCTGGGGGCTGCTGCTCTGCTGCTTAGCTTATTTCCACTTCTCCACTTTCACTCACATTGTGCCCTTGGCCTGGAGAGCTTTTTCTTCTGCTTAAGAAAAGTCTTCTCATTTTCTGAGGCCCAGATCAAATTCTGCCTTTGCCGGGAATCCCACTCTCTGATTCTTCCAAGGAGCAGATTCTCCTGGCTCCCTAGAGTTCTATGGCATTCAGATTCCAAAACCGATATTAGATAGGACACACACACACACACACACACACACACACACACATTCCTCTGTATCAGTCAGGAACTGGGAGAAAAAAACATGGTTCAAAGAGTTTAATTAAAGGACTACATACATTGAGTATGGATAGGGCGAAGGGAAATAAGAGATAATCTAGCTCCTAGAGCTAGCCACAGCAAGAAACCCTGACAACCTCCAGGCTTAAGGGGGTGAGGGGACTGAACAGTGTCCAGAACTCCAAGGGAGTAGCTCTAGCTGTAGGAAAGGACTGCCTGACCTGAGCTGAGGGCTTTAGTCAAGGGACATAGCCAACCTATGGTGAGCTGGTATGCGAGAACCAGGTTGATAAGCAGCCTGACCTCATTGTCCTCAAGCACTTGGGCCTCTTGCCAGGACCTTCCAACAGTTAAACCCGGCTAGATGCTCATGGGCAAGGGAGCCCATGGATCCCTTCTGTGAAGTCTCCCATGGCACAGAGCAGGGTGGAAACGTGGGTCTGGGGGAGAAACTGGGAAATACAAAGCATGTGCTCTTCACCATGCAGCTGAAATGTTTCCTGGAATGTGAGTTTTCTCCAAAGTTAGGCTGAAAGTTCCTTGAAAATAGTGTGTGTTTGGTTTTTACCTTCCACAGCCCCGAGTAGGCTATGAATTAGAACAGGTGTAAAACTTTGCATACATTGAAGATTGTAAAATAAGTAAATACATAAGTAGTAACTTCCCCCTTAAGTTTGGTATCTTCTCAAGCAAGGAAGCCTTGGTTTTCAAGTCAATCAAAGTAAAATCCAAATTCCTTACGGTGACCCGGATCCTGGCGCTCTCTCTGACCTTATCTCTGTGATGTTCCCTGCTGCCCACTTCCTGGTGCCAGCCCCCTGCCGTCTTACTGCACTCTTACTGCATTTCCCACGTGTTTCCACTGCGGGGCCTTTGCCTGCAGATTTCCACCTGCTGAAAGGCTGTTACCTAATTAGGGTGGGCTTCACTGCTGAACCTTACTAGGAGCACTGTCTCCCATCTCTCCCTACCCTCTTACCTTGCTTCATTTCCCCTATAGTGCTCATATCCACCTGACATGTGATGTTATGTATTGTTTATTACTTGCCGTTTTCCATGCACTAGAACACAAGATCTTTGGAGCCAGGACTAGATCTGCTTGGTTCCAAATACTGAGAACAATGCCTGACATGTGGCGGGAACTTGATCATTGATTTCATATATATGTATATATATGTATAATGGATTCTATATATGCAGACATAGTGTATAATGGGCTTTATATATAGAATAGGTTATACAGTGCAATATATAGAGGTCAATATTGAAGATATATATTCATTATATACAGTTTACCCTTGGACAATGTGAGGATTAGGGGCACAACAGTCCCACGCAGTTGAAAATCCACATATAACTTTTGACTTCTCATCAGGAACCCTAACATTACAAAGGCAAAAGTACCAGCCCTTTCTCTGTTACCCTTTTTGTTACCTACTTAGGCGCTGACACCTCTCCCGGAATACACTATGCCTTCTTACAGCTTGGTACCTCTGCACACCCTATTTCTTCTGCCTAGAATATCCTGGCCAGGCTTGTCTGACTGGCAAACTCCCAAGCATCTTGAAAATCTTCATGGATGCACAACCCCTTTGATCCCCTTTGATGCTCATCATTCCCTCTGTGTGCCCCCATTGATCTCCTACCAGTCTCAGTTTCGGCCCCAACGTATCATTCAATGTCTGGTCTATCCCAGACTGTGAGCTTCTTAATAATGATGACCACAGCCAGAGATAATTTACTTAACTGTGTAGCCCCAGTACTAATAGTGTCAAAAATGTGTTAATTGCTTACCATTTATCACTTAACTAGATAAAAGAACGAGGTCCTAATAGATTGCCGGACTGAAGCCTAGCCCACCGCATCTGATAATTCATCATATCATGTAGGCCTTGCACATACTAAAGTCTTTGTAAATGTTTCTGGGATAAAAGGATTAAAGGAGGGAATGTGTTTTGAAATGAGCAATTTTCTTGTTCATTTCCAATTTCTCTATGATCACTCCTTTTCCCCATGAAAACTCGACTTCCTTCCACAAGGCTCCATTCTGAGTTCCCCAAAGTTTCCTTCTCTCTAATCTGGTCACATCCTACCTACCTATTTGTTATTGGAGTCTGGATTTTATAAACATACAAAACAGAGGGGGTTTTCCAACAGGCAAGAATCAAACTGCAGACGCTTACCAACGGACTGGAATTCTCCGAGCAGTTTATTATTAGCTACAATACAACTAGTCAGGCCGTGAGTTGTGAAGATTAAACATGATAATATTTGGGAAACAGTTTTATAAAGACGTAACTATTCAGTATAATTAATAATGATGTATTAAAGTAATAAAGTTTGAGGGTAGTAACTCCTGGCATTTACCCAGTTCATTCTCCTTGAAAGCTCAAGGAGTGTATTTGCACACGTATGTGACCTTAATGCAGGCTAAAGTCATCAATATTTAACAAAATGAGAGAAATCAAAGAATCCAAGGAATCCAAGAAATTGTAAATACTAATTTTGAGCTAAGAGTATAATTTTGAAACACATTCCATTTATAATTAAAAGAACCAAAGATTAGACTAATAGCAAAATTTCCTTAAGACAAAACAAACAACAAATATAAAACTGAAATTATACTTGCCACGGCATAAAACAATATATCAAGAAAAGTACCCCCAAATTGTGTCTTTTTCTTTCTTTGGTTAAAGTTAATGATTCTTTGTGTCATTCTCTTAAAAAAAAAAGTCAGTGCTCCTTTTCCTTGTGTTTAATGTGTTGATTAATATTACTAATTTGGATTTTACAAACTGTGAGTTCCAGGAGTTAGCATTTTCCTTATTCATGAAAAAGCAGTGCCATATTTGGTTTCCACTGAAGTACTGCAAGAATGATTTGAGTGAAAAGGGGTGTCATGTTACATTAAAATTGAAATTTTGGCTTCAAATTTTTTATTTGAATAGCAGTTATATGAGTACATTTAAAAAAGGAATATGGTATGAAAATAATTGTTTTGAAAAAGAAAGAAGGAAAGAGTCATGAGTTTCTTAAAAATCCAAGGTGGTGTAATAGAAAGCATAGTGAAATTAGAGTGGGAGTCAGGGAATGGGTTCTGGCTTCACCTCTGTTGCTAAGTAGCCTCTTTTCCTTTTAGTTCATTCTGAACACTAGATGTTTTCCCAAGTGAGTTTGAATGGGATGGCAGGCTATTTCTTGCTGGGGTCAGATCAGGTTATTATTGTTCTAGAGCATATTATGGGATTGATCATTTCACAGTGGTGCTACTTGGTTAGGAGAAGGCACCAAGAAGAAGGGGATTTTTGGAGGGACATACCACTAGCAAAATTCTTCTGTTTGCCACTTGTCTCCTCCGCTAGCGCCCACTATCTTTAATGCCTCCGTAAGGCCTCTGGAGACTGTAAGGGTCACAGTCTATCTCCGTTTCATTAGTAGAACGCTGAGGGTGCCCGATCTGGGAGATTGCTATGACAATTTGCAGACAGTAGGGGCGATGAGACTCTGCAAGAGGTGGCCCGCTGGTGATTTGCGTCTGCTCTAGCTCAGGCCTGCAAGTTTGGTCCAGCCTGAGGCGGGGCAGATTCGCGAGGTGGAGCACAATGGACCCAGGTCTCTCAGAATTTCAGAAACTGGGCACTTCTCCGGAAGGAAGTGCCCCGAATAGCTCTCGGCCCCTTAATCCGTGATTGCCTGGCTTTTCCTCCTTCCTAACTGTCGAAGTGACAAAACCTGTGACCTTTGTACAAAGGATGTTCCACACACGAAAGGACGCAGGTGTGACATACGCAGGCAGTTTTTCAGTCTGCAAGAGAAAGAGAAGCTGTAGATGGCAAGCTGGGAGGGCAGGGAAATTCTCCACGTGTCTCGGAAAGGAAAGGGAGAGAGACTGGTCTCTGGGAATGATAAGAATTAAAGCTGTCCCTCCCAGAAGGCGGAGAGCGAAAAGAAGGTGTGTCTCTCCCAGTGGCCGCCCCGGAGAAAGGCTCTGAGTTGTAAGGAAATGGGAGGTGTCTCCGATGTTTATTTTTGCCTAGCAACCCACAGCCAACTGCTTCCCCAGCAGCCGTCCACGAGCGCCTCTCAGCCTCCCCTGTCCTAGAGACTGGAAAGCGGTCACTTGGTGTCAGTAAATCGGGAGGGTGTGTGTGGTGGAGGTGGAGGTGGGAGGGCAGCCCCCTCCTTCGCCCACACTCGGGGCTCACCAAGCTAAGCGGCGGCCCTCTTTCGGGCTCTACTTACCGAGGTGATCCTCGCACGACTAAGTTATTTACATGATAAACTGGGGAGAAGGGGCGCTTAAGCCATTGGGAACTGAGAAGGGGGACAGGATTGTCTGTGAGCAGCCATTGGGTTCAGAAAGCTGAAAATACCTGTGTTTAGGGGCACTCGAGGAAGGGAAGGGGGTCTCTGCAGCGCTTTCGGGGTAGGAAAGCAGGGGTAGGTTGCGCTGTAGGGAAAAAAGGAGGGGTTCTGCAGGGGCTGGAGGCCGGGGAAGGGAAAAGGTCGTTAGGAGGGGAGCCGAGGGGAGCCTTGCAGATGGCCGCAGGGGGAGGCGGAGGCCGAGCGGAGACTGCAGACTTTTCCCGGGAGTGGAGGGGTGGCTATGCAGATGACTGGGTGGGGTAGTGACTCCGGAGGGTGGCCGGGGTGGGGGTGGGGGTGGGACGCGAACGCGTGTGGCTAGGCTGGGGGGGGGGGTGGGGGACTCCGGGGGCGGGGCCTGAACGGCGGCGGAGGGGAGCGGGGGCGGGGCTGCCCTCCCGGGCCGCGCTGCGCGCGGGCGCCTGTGCGAGTGTGCGCGGGGGCGCGCGCGCGCGAGCCCGGGAGGCGGCTCCCGAGCGAGTCGGTCGTGGCGGCGCAGCCCGCTCCCCCGCGCCCTATGTGAGGGAATCGGGGAGGCCAGCGGCGCGCAGGGGAGGGCGAGGCATGTGCACGGGCCGGGGGGTGCTGCAGCCGCCCGAGGAAGAGGAGGACGGCGGCGGCGGCGAGGAGGAGAGCGGGGGACTCGCGGCGGCGGGCCCGGGCCGCGGGGATGCAGCGGACTCTGTGTGTCTGGCTGTAGCTGACGCGAGACGGCGAGGAGGCGCCGGAGACCCGCGAGAAGGGCGACCGGGAGGCGGCGGCGGCCGGGAGAAGTAGCAGCAGGACGGGCGGCGGCGGCGGAGACAGCAGCCCTGAAATGTATTTTCTTCTCCAGCGGCCATGTTAACCAGGAAACCTTCGGCCGCCGCTCCCGCCGCCTACCCGACCGGTAAGGAGGGCCGGGCCGCCACGCCGCCCTGGCCGCCCGCCCCCACCGGCCCCCGCGCGGCCGGGGTCCAGCCCTCGTGGCGCGGGCGCCCGCTGCCTGCGGGACCTCGAACAAAGTCTGCGCCGCGGCGGGGCCCCCGGGCGGACAGCGCGCCCTCGCCGCGGCTCCGCTCATTGTTGCACATCGGCCCCAGGGCTCCACCGAGCGGAGCCCTCCGACCCGGCCGGCGGGGGCCGTCCCGGGCCTACCCCCCTGCCTCCCACGCCCCGAGCTTGGCGAGGCCATCGCGCCCTTGTCGGCGGTCCAATCCTCTTCCCGGCCTGCGGCTGCTTGCAACGTGGGCCGCCCAGCCCGGCTCCGCCGCGGGGTCGCGAACTCGCGCGCCGGCGCCCGACTTAACTTTGCAGCTGCCGGAGCCCCACCCGGGGCTGCGCGCCTGAGATCCGGGCCCCGGGCGACCTTTTACTTCCCCGGACGCCTGTTTTTACCATCCGGCCTCTCTCCCGGGGAGAACGGGGCTCGCCACCCAGAGGGGTGGGGCGGGGCGACGGGGTCTGGGTGACTTTCTCTCCCCTGACCCTCTTTTGTCTCCTCCCGCGCGTGGCTCCCAGGCCGAGGAGGGGACAGCGCCGTTCGTCAGCTTCAGGCTTCCCCGGGGCTCGGTGCGGGGGCTCCCCGGAACGGAGTGGGGACCGGCCCGCCCTCCCCGATCGCCCTGCCGCCTCTCCGGGCCAACGCTGCCGCCGCAGCCCACACGGTGAGACCCAGTCCCGCAGGAGGCCGGGGGGAAGGGGTGCCGGAGGGCCCCGGGTCGGTGGGGTTCTGACGCCGGGAGAAGAGAGGTCGAAATGCGAGTGCTCCACGCCCCTGGCTAGTGGCCTCTGTTGGACGCCACCCTATGCAACTTGGGCGAGCCCAAAAGCTGCAGCCACAAAGGAAGATTCGTGGCGTGGGCCCCTCACTTCCCCTCTGGAGCCCGCCCACCCCTGCTCTCCTCTTCCTCGGAACTTCCTCCTTGCTTCTTTCCTTCTTTTTTCCCCTTTTCCCCCGTCCTTGCTCCCCAGAGCTCCTTTCCTTGACCGGGTAAACATCCCCCAGCACACTCACCACCACCACCACCACCACCACTACTACGTTGAGTAGTGGGTATTTATAGAACAAATATGTGTGAGGGGACAGTCAGGCCGTGCTGCCTGGAAAATCGATCCCCCAAAGTGCCTCCCAGGCCTGGCTCCAGCCAGCAGGGAGCACCACCAATTGTTCCCCGCGTGTGGAAGCATGTTTTATGAGTGCTACAGGTTTGAGCACAGCAGAAATTGTAATTAACATTAACAAAAATAAGAGCCATAGCAGCAGTCAAAACAACAAGCTACCCCTGTAGGATTCTGCATTTGGATATTATTCAAAAGGAAAGAGCTGCCTTTGCTTTACAAGTGAGGGCAGGGCAGGGCACCTGGCAGGTGCTGTGAGTGGTCCCTCAGTGGGTGGAGAGGGAGGGGAGAGCCCATCGTGGGACCGGTGGCTGCAGATTGGCAAGCTGGATCTGACTGCAGCATGTACCTTTTCTCAGCTCCCAGAGATCGCCCTTGGAAGGTGACTGCTTAGAGGGGGTATGCACTCTTGGAGGAGGTGATGGTTTCTCAGGTCCTAGTTCCAATTGGATCCACCGGAGGAACAGCCTAAGGTGGTTCTGTGGGAGGGATATTTGGGAGGAATATGGCTTCATTTGCCTCGTGAAAGTTGAATTCTTGTAGAAAAGGCCATTTCTGCTCTACGGAGAAGCAGCTGAGGGTCAGGTGTTATGGGGAAGCTCTTTTATTAGAGAATTTGTAAGAGGATGGCTGCAGTGGGGTATCTCCCCTTAGACGTGGACCAATGTGCACTAGTTGAATAGGAGAACATTTTGTTGTTAGTCATTCTCTCTCTCTCTCTCTCTCCCTTTCTCCCCCTTTCCCCCCAGCATATGGCCAAGGGCTAGGAATTCACCACACAGAAGTTAACTGATCTGTGCTGCACCGTTGGTGGTGGAAGAGATCTGTCAGTAGGCTGGTTGATTCTGTATGTTTTGGTTGAATGTTCCTGTTACAGTGACGTTTTTGTTGAGGAATTGCCATTGGTTTTAGGGATTTGGGTTTATTTGTTTGGTTTGGAATCATCTGGCAATTTGGAAATGATCACATCCACTTTTTTGCATGTGTGGCTGCAGTCACGTGACTTGGTAAGTCCTGGGAAGCAGTACTTGGTTTGCATCTGGATTCCAAGAGTGGGCATTACTAGATAAGAGACTTCTTCCTACCAGATACACATAACGAGATTAGAGCAAACAGAAGGTGTCCACCTGAGGAACAGCCTGCCAGGAACTAGAGATGAAAAGATGGGAGGGTCCTTCACAGGACTCCCAGGAGTCGATGCTTGTATTTTGTTGTGCTATCTGACTGACTGACCTGTTTTTATCTTATAGTTAAAATTCCAGTATGCTATTGGTCATTAAAGACTTGGTTTGGAAAGCGTGAAGTTAGGTTTTGATTGTGGTTTAGTTTTGATTTTATTTGTACAACACTGCAGATTTCCTAATACGGGAGGGTTTAAAAAGACCACAGCAGTTGTCTGGTGCTACTCTTCCTTTCATTTTATGGATGAGGAAACAGTTGGGCAGATTAACTGGTTTGGTCAAGATTCCCCAGGCAATTGATATCAAGGCTGGAGCTAAAGCCCAGGCCCTCCTGAGCCTAGCCTCAACATCTAGTTTGACACCTCTATTCCTAGGAAGTTGTGTTCATTTCGTTATAAATGTAGGAACCTTTGCAGATCCATACTCTCATATGTCTTTCCGGTGGTGATAAGGTGTTTTGTTTTTTTTAAAATCCCACAGCAATTATACCTGGGAAGAGCTGTTTTAGAATAAGGGGGGGGGAGGGAATTGAGAGGAAAATGATCTTGTCACAGGAGCTTGTCCATATTTTCCCTTGTAAATGATACAGTAGGTGGGTAAATATGTGGTTGTAAAGATTATGAACTTTGGAATTTATTTAGTCCATTGCCCTTTTGTTCCCTATCTCCATGGATATATAATTGTATACTTAGTCATTTTGTTTGTTTCTGTTTGTCCTGAAAGTGTACCCAGTGTAACTGTCTCGATTTCTGTTAGTTTTTTTTTCTTTTAATGTTGTATAGGAGATAATAATATACTTATTTTTAATTCCCAAGTATTAGTATTCTGTCACTTTCATTAACTACTCTGATGTTTAGAACCATCACCAGTTGCCATTTTATCTTTATAAAATAATTGGGATTAAAGAAGAATGAGTAGTCTCATTTTAAAAATAGGACTGTTTTGAAGAAGAAAAAGTAAATAATTGACTTAGGGCCGCACATGCTGTCTGTGACTAAGGAGCGGCTAAAATCCAACCTTTTTGTACTCAGTCTGTTCCCATAACACTATACAGCATTTCTAAGACAACGTCAGGAAAGTTTCAAGATGCTCGGGAGTGTTAGCACAGTGAAATACCTGCTGTTTTCCACTTTATTATTGGAAGAGTTTAAAACAACCAAACTGGTTAGATTATTGTTCTTACATAATTTTTTTAAAAAGATTTTATTTATTTATTTGACAGAGAGAAACACAGCGAGAGAGGGAACACAAGCGGGGGGTGGGGGTGAGAGAGGGAGAAGCAGGCTTCCTGCCAAGCAGGGAGCCCGATGTGGGGATCGATCCTGGGTCTCCAGGAGCCGAAGGCAGTCCCTTAACCAACTGAGCCACCCAGGTGCCCCCTTACAAAATTTTTAGCGCTAAACTATTTCATGGTCGGAGAAGGCTAGCGCTCCCCCTACCTCTTTTTAATAATCAGTTAATTGTGCTTCTGAATTTCGTTGTGATTAGAGTCCCGCAGTGTTTAAGATCAAAGGCCTTCCTTACCACAGCCTCTCAGCTGAATCCCCTTAACATTTGGAGAGTTTTTAAGATGCCACCCATGGCTTTGAGGTGTGCAGCTGATGCATCTACTCTGGGTCCTTTTTAACTGGCTGTCATTTGCCTTTCAGTCTCTGCTGAGGTGCTGGAAGCCTAACATCTTGTGACTTGGGTCACCAGGGATGATCCCCGATTCCCAGGGCGTTAACTTAGTGTTTTCTTATGAAGGTACAAAGGTGGTTCCCAGATAGAACTCAGAGAGTTAGCAAGGGTTTGTTACCGACCTCCCTTCAGTCGGTATTACCTGAGTGCTTACTGTCTGTTGGGGTCTCTGTTAAGAGAGACCTAACACAGATAAGAGGTGACCCTGCCCTTGAGTTGCTCTGAGCCAGGTGAGCACCTCAGGTGTGAAAACACTGCGGAGTAAAATGAAATAGGCATTAGCAGTCTATCTGTGGGCTAAATGCACAGGGAAGGAAAGGGGACATTTCACAGGAGAGGTGAAAGGTGGACTGGACATTGAAGGCTGAGGGGTAAAAAGGGAAAGGAGATTCCAAGCAGCTTTTGGAAAGGATGATAAGAATAGCTCTTCTTTACTAAGCACTTTGTACATTTTACCTCATTTAATCCTAATAGCCCTAATGAGACGCCCTGTTGCCTTCTTTTTACAGCCAAGCATACCGAGGTTCACAGAGATTAAGTAAATCACCCAAGGTCACGCATTTAGTAAGTGATAGAGCTGGGATTCATTCCGTGTGTGTGTGTGTGTGTGTGTGTGTGTGTGTGTCTGTCTGTCTGTCTGTGTCTGTCTGTCTAATTGAAAATGCCTCTACTCATAGCCACTATGAAACACAACTTCACCAAAAAGCAGAGGAGTGTAAAAGAGCAGGCTGTGTCCCCAGGTCTTGGGGGAACCCAGTTAGGTTACTCTCAGGATTGTAACAGCGGTAGATGACATTGGAAGGAAGGACTGAGGTCATTCACGTCTTACATTTCAGAACCTGGTGTCTTTGCCTATCAGTTCGTCTATTATCTATGGAAATGGAGTACAGGTCTTGAGCAAAAGTGAGGTTAATGTCAGATTGACAGTTTTCAGTGACAACTCTAGTACTTCGGAGAGAAGAGATCTGAGGAATTCTAGACCCGGAAGCAAGGGTGCAGGTTAAGAGTCAGCTTCCTATGTCCCAGTGAAAGACAGCAGGAGTGGGCAGTGAGGCCCGGTCAGTGGAGAGGGAGGGAGTAGGATGGAGAGATGACAAGGCCTAATGGGCACTCAGAAGGTGAGGGAGACGCTGAGAAGGATTTCCAGATGTGAAGCTTGAGTGACTGTGGACGTGAAGCCTTTTGTTTATTGGAAATTGAGGGGATGGGAGGAGGAAATGGTTTTCGTAGGAAAAATCACGAGTTCGGTTTGAACTGTTTGTGGGAAAGGCCATGGATCCGTCATCAGACACGAGGGCCAGGGCACAGGAGAGTAGTGGGCAGGCCCCAGCTGGAAGTGGCAGAGGTGGCAACCATCAGCCCCAGTTATGGTCAGGATCAACGGGGAGAATTCTGGGAGTTGAGAAGCCAAGAGAGGGGAGGCTTGAATCCTGGGGAACCCCCAGACCCACCCGCAGAGAAGACACAGAGAAGGCACTTGGAGGCAGGAGGTGAACCGGTTAATTGTCAAGCTCTCTTTGGTGCTAGTCGCTAAACTTGTGTTATATTTTTAATTGTGCAAAGCATGAAGACTGCAAAAACTAGAGTGAATTTCTGATGCTGAGGAAGTTTTGCTTTGCTCTCATTTTAGGAGTTGCTAAAGCCCCAAGGTTAATTTTGTCCCTAGTGAAGCCTCATGCTTTTTGTAGCATGTACACTGGTAATGTAGATTTTTTTGCTGAGCCGCTCCTTCCCACCCTGAGGAAAATGGTTCTCTAGAAGAGGTAGCTTTTGAATTTCAGGTCCTTGTATTTCCTGGTCTTAAAAGACCACAATGGGGAAGGAAGGGTGCAGAGAGTGGATTTATGGATATCCTAATTCATTTTTATGAACCGTTCTGCTTTTGGCATCGAATCGGATAAAATTACCTGTCCAACTTCCCTGACAAAAGTTTACTTTTGCATGAGATATCATCTATGACATTAATAAAAGGGTTTAACTAGAAGGCTTCCCAGAATTGAGAAGTAAAACCCCTCTCTATGAAATCACACTTTGGACAGGCCCAGGGAGCACAGTATGTTCTACTTTGTTTTAGAAGCAAGCAGAGAGAAAAGGCCTTCCTCAAATAATCACTGTGCAGGTCAGTTAAAGGAAATTCGAAGGTCTTGGTCTGCTACAAAGAAGGATTTGAAATTTCATTTTGGAATCCAGGTGATTCCAGACCACTTCCCAAATTGTTATATGACACATACACAAACCGCCTCTCCTCTTTTGGTGCTATATAAAGCCCGAAAGCTGGGATCCGGAAAGTGCTCACAGAAAAAATACCGCAAAAGATTTCAGCTAATTGGTTGTAAGCTCCTATAGGGCAGCGACTCTGCTGCATGTGTGGCTAGACCTGGGCCGATACTGCCTGAATGAATGAGCCGGGCTGTGAATGAGGAATTGATCCTTAAGATTATATATACGAATCACCAGGCGGGATGCATTAAGACTTGTGGATGGTTGTCTGAGGCTGGCGAGAATTCCTAACTGAGAGGGGATCCTGGCTGCTAGTGCTCTCCCCTCCCTCACATTTTTGCAATAATAATACTTGAAAGAAATCCCAAGCAGATTCTCAGCAGAAAGCTGGGGCCCCTTGGCTTGCACCGTCAGTTCTGTTTCGACAGGAATGTTCAGGGATGGCATGTGTGCCTGAAATAGAAGTCGGTATTCCTTGTTAAAAAGCTGAGTATCCCAGCAGCCCGTGGAAATACACCATGAATAGAGCTGAGCCATTGACCAAAGGAAGGCCCAAAAGTGTGTGGTGGTTGGTTGTACTGAATGGCCTTAAATGGTCATCACAGTCAATGAAGCCCAGACGTTTTTAAAAATAGATGAGGGGCTTACATGATGCTACAGTGTCTATCTACATGGGAATCTCTGAAGCCTAAAAGTGCAGATTTTTTTGCCAGCGGTTCATGCATCTTCCTAGGTGTAGTCAGTTCTCCAAGTAGTAGAGAAGACTGAAAACGAAGATGCTAGTGTTTTCACAACAGAGCTAACGAGACATGGGAGAAAGAGAGTGCTTGAGACAGACATCCCTGCCTCCTGGCAACGAGGAAGCTACTAAGTAAAGTGTGAGAGGAGGGGGCGGAGCCGGCACAGAGACTACATGTTTATGCTTTCTGTGTGTCCTGTTGCATTTTATATTCGGTGTGGGTTGAGTGGAGGCCCAGGGCGCGCCAGGCCCTGTGCTGAATGTCAGGCAGGGGCCAGTGAAGAAGACAGGTGCTCTTGGCCTCTGCAGGGAGCTTGCTCTGAAGATCCTGGGTATGTGCAGCAAACGGCTGGGCTGGCAGGTGTAGCACTCACAGGGTCCTTGTTTGCGGGATCTCAAGTTTCGCAGCCTCACCGAGTCTGCTCGTCCTTTTCTATTTTCTCAGAGACTGTCAGCACCGTATCTGCTCTCCCTATCAAGGTGTTCATGAGGTCCCTCCCGGGCTATAGCTCTTTCCATGTAGTGCAGCTGACTCCGCCTATAAATGCAGACAAACCAGCTTTGTCAAGGTGGGCTGGGACTGACTTGGAAAATAAAAGTGTTGCCCACGTGAACAGACAGACCTCTTGCACCCTCCTCACAGTTGCTTTCTGTATTCCAGATCGGCGGCGGTAAGCACACAATGAATGATCACTTGCATGTGGGCAGCCACGGCCACAGCCAGATCCAGGTACAGCAGCTGTTTGAGGACAACAGTAACAAACGCACAGTGCTCACGACACAACCCAATGGGCTCACCACGGTGGGGAAGGCGGGCTTGCCGGTGGTGCCCGAGCGGCAGCTGGAGAGCGTCCATAGACGGCAGGGAAGCTCCACATCTCTGAAGTCTATGGAAGGCCTGGGGAAGGCAAAAGCCAGCCCTCTGACCCCTGAACAAGCAATGAAGCAATACATGCAAAAGCTAACCACCTTCGAGCACCATGAGATTTTCAGCTACCCTGAGATCTATTTCTTGGGTCCAAATGCAAAGAAGCGCCAGGGCATGACCGGCGGGCCCAACAACGGAGGCTATGATGACGACCAGGGATCCTACGTGCAGGTGCCCCACGATCATGTGGCTTACAGATACGAGGTCCTCAAGGTCATTGGGAAGGGAAGCTTTGGACAGGTGGTCAAGGCCTATGACCACAAAGTCCACCAGCACGTGGCCCTGAAGATGGTGCGGAATGAGAAGCGGTTCCACCGGCAGGCGGCGGAGGAGATCCGGATCCTGGAGCACCTGCGGAAGCAGGACAAAGACAACACCATGAACGTCATCCACATGCTGGAGAACTTCACCTTCCGGAACCACATCTGCATGACGTTTGAGCTGCTGAGCATGAACCTCTATGAGCTCATCAAGAAGAATAAGTTCCAGGGCTTCAGCCTGCCTCTGGTTCGCAAGTTTGCCCACTCGATTCTGCAGTGCTTGGATGCTTTACACAAGAACAGAATCATTCACTGTGACCTTAAGCCTGAGAACATTTTGTTAAAGCAGCAGGGTAGAAGCGGGATTAAAGTGATCGATTTCGGCTCCAGTTGTTATGAACATCAGCGTGTCTACACGTACATCCAGTCCCGTTTTTACCGGGCTCCGGAAGTGATCCTTGGCGCCAGGTACGGCATGCCCATCGACATGTGGAGCCTGGGTTGCATTTTAGCAGAGCTCCTGACTGGTTACCCACTCTTGCCTGGGGAAGATGAAGGGGACCAGCTGGCTTGTATGATTGAACTCTTGGGCATGCCCTCCCAGAAACTGTTGGATGCCTCCAAACGAGCCAAAAATTTTGTGAGCTCCAAGGGTTATCCCCGTTACTGCACTGTCACAACTCTCTCAGATGGCTCCGTGGTTCTCAATGGAGGCCGTTCCCGGCGGGGGAAACTGAGGGGCCCACCCGAGAGCAGAGAGTGGGGGAATGCACTGAAGGGGTGTGACGATCCCCTCTTCCTTGACTTCTTGAAACAGTGTTTAGAATGGGATCCTGCGGTTCGCATGACCCCTGGCCAGGCTTTACGGCACCCGTGGCTGAGGAGGCGGCTGCCAAAGCCTCCGACGGGGGAGAAGACGTCCGTGAAAAGGATAACCGAGGGCACTGGTGCTATGACATCCATTTCCAAGTTACCTCCACCTTCCAGCTCAGCTTCCAAACTGAGGACTAATTTGGCACAGATGACAGACGCCAATGGGAATATTCAGCAGAGGACAGTGTTGCCAAAACTTGTGAGCTGAGCTGAGTCCCCTGATGCTGGTAATCTGAAAGATACGACGTTGCTGAGCCTTATCGGGTTGAAAAGGAGTAGCTCAGATCTGTTTTTATTTGCTCAATAACTCAACTCATTTGTATCTTTTCAGCACTTATTTTAATGTAAGAAAGTTGTTCATTTTGTTTTTATAAAATACATGGGGACAATGCTTTAAGTTTTTATACTTCCTGAAACTTTTTGTGTTCGAAAAGTATGATTAGCCTTACTGTATCCAGTGTGGCAGAGTAATAAACATCAGTGGCAGGCCATTGATTACTTCGTGACTGCTGCGCATTTACAGATTGGTGTCGAAGACATTCACTGTTTCTATGGTTCATAGTCTATTCTCCCCGAGGCGACGGCCCCTGAAGGGCCCCCTCCTCCCTCCGTGCACCAGGTGTAGCAGATCCTGCCTCCGTTTCCCATAAGTCACGTGGGTGGTAGTGAGGGTGGGAGAAGAATGGTCAGGATGACAATGATACTCTAAGGAGTATTGCACCTTATAGAGGTTTTTTTTCCCCCCAAACCAGTGGTTAAACAGACACGACCTCCCTAAGGTTGTAACTGCCCACTTAGCATTCTGACTTTCTAAAAGGTGGCCACGCACATCTGGGTAGGTAAATGGAAACATGTGTGTTCCTTCAAATTTTCTAATAAGATCAGCAAGCTGTTTTGTAAAGAAGCATCAGATCATGGCCTTGGTTTTGCACCTAAATATAGAAATGTATTCCACGAACTGTTCCTCCTCTTTGCTTTCCTCCTCCCTGTTCCTCTTTTACCACACATCTGTTGCTTGCATTTAGGTTTTTTTTTTTCTTCCTTCAGTATATATCCCAGACTGTTAATACAGAAGAGAGACATTTCAGCTGTGATTATGACCATTGTTTCATATCCCAGTTTAAAAAAGAACAGCATCCTAGCTACTTAAGGTGGGGATATCCATAGTTCCAAAGAAGGTTTAGCAAATTAGAGTGAGTTCACACTTTTAGGTGCCACTGTAAGGTTCTCTTACCCTGGGAAAGCATAAACTCTTTCTTTAAAAAGAAAGAAGGCTGAAAATCCTCTTGCCGAACAGAAGTCATTGTGACTGTTCAATGAGACCAATTTTAACAACAAATTTAAAGGAGGAGAAGTTCAATCTCAAGTTAAATGGTTTGACTTATTTGCATCATTAGAAAAATCACAAATTGCGTTTCTCTATCTTATTTTCTTTTGGATTGCACTGATTGTTTTTGTGGGAATGACACTTTACCTGGGAAAGTAACTGAGAGTTAGGTAAAAGAATATTTTCGTCTCTGAATAATAATTATTTTCAAAGTGAAAAATTCAGTATTTTATCGCTAATGTATGAGCAGTGATATTTATCGATTTCAAGGCACGTGGAAGAAATTTTTTAGTATGTGCAATTTAATATAGAGAGATTTTGCCTGTTTGGATAATAGGTTTTGGGTAGTGTAAATTAGGATAAATACTCTTTTATATGCACAGATATTATCGTATTGCCTGTAAACTGATTTACAAGTACTTAAAGCATGGTCCCTGGCAAGGCCAAGAAAGTTTCCGGTTAAGTTCTTTTAAATATTAGTCCTACAGTTTCTCTTAACTTAAAATGAAAAAAGAAAGTAGTTTTTGGAACAAAACACTTATCTTGAGGCTTTGTCAGTTGTTGGTGGAGAAAAATGCTCAGGAAATATTACAGATATTTGCCAAAAAACAGTAGTAAGATTAGCTTATGAAAAAGATAGTGATGTTTTTTGCTTTTCTATTTAAGGGTGTCACTGATAAATTAATTTGTACTTCTGTATTTAGAAATTAGAGCTTCTTTCCCCTAGTCAAATTCTTTAGCATACTGTACACATCTCTGTGTAATCTGTGGAAGTGCAATAATATGTTAGTAAGTTGCTTTTTAAATGATGCTCACGTGATGATACCCCCAGTGGCTTATGGAATTTAAAGACTGTGTATTTATTATTGAAATTCTGACTTTAAGGCATAGCAAGTGTAAGACTTGGTATGGTGGCCTCGTAAAACCATAAGCCTGTGAATGATGGTTCGCTTCTTGAGGTCAGTAAAAGAAACAAAAACATAAAGGCTGTTTTCCCCTCGCGATGCTCCTCTTCCATACCCATCCTCATCTTCACATTTAGGTTTCTACGAACCTGAGCCTGCCATTAATAGAAACTTCCCTTTAAAATATATGTGAAAATCTAGAAATGGACTAATACTGCTTGTGTTTCCCCCACCACATAAAACTGGTTCTTAAGATGCCAATAGTGCATTTGTGACCCGATTCACAAATGTAACCGGAAACTTTTAAGCCAAACTATAACGTGCAGCGCTATGTACCCCTGCTCCCCAAATACAGCGAAATTTACTTCATTCACAAAAAGCCACCATGTTCAGTGTTTAGCAATAGGGCTGCTTTGAAAAAATTTCTAGCTTAATTACGATGTCCAAAAAAGAAAAAAAAAAAAAAGGTTGCACCTCTGTGATCTTAAATAAATGAAGGGCTCTAATAGGCTACTAGGAGTTGGCTTGGAAACAGTCCTTGGTCTCACAGGTTACCACTGTCTAGGGATGTCTGAGCTGTTTTCAGATTCCAGGCTAGCACAGTGTCTTGTCTTTGGTTGGTTGCAGTCTCATCTGGCTCCCCTCCTGCACCTCCACAGTGCGCATGAGCGCATCAGGGCGTTGCTACGACAGTGGCACAGCATGGTGACACGGGACAGTGCAGATCACCAGTAGAAGAGAAGTTGTGCCCTTAGTGTTAACAATGTGCCTTTTGTTCCGAATGCCATGTTCTAGGGCATGCATTTTTTGGCCTCTTTAACTCTTTGAATACCAGGCAGTAAGGAAGGACCCCACCTCTGCAGAGATAATCTGTCTTAAATACCCAGTTACTTCACAGGCCTTAATAGAAACCATAAGGCGTGACTCATCATCAGCATCGAGGAAGGTAACCACCGGTTAGTCACACAGGAAATTCCTATCTTTAAGGGGTTAAAGATGGTCTTTGTTGTATCTGAACATCAGACTGATTTTTAAAATATTTTTTGTTACGCTAACACTAGACAAAAATCAACTGTATTTGTAAAAATTTACCTCAAACCATTTAATTTTATAGTGCGATTAATCCCAGGGCATTTGGTCTGAACCAAAGTGCATTCCTTTTCTATGTGCCTGGCTCTAGTACGGATGGCCAGGGATTTTTACAATTTGGGTGCAAGGCACTTCAGCCACTTTTAAACTTAATGCGTGGTTTGGAGTCGTGTTCAAGGACTCCATCAGGAGGTTAGGCAACACTTCAGGCATCAGTAGCATTGGGCCATATTGGAATCTTAAAAGTGTGAATTATTTTAAAGAGAGCATTCATTTTTGTAATTTTTTTCATCAAGAATATTTCTGGTAAGCAGAAGACTTTTTAAAAAAAAAACTGATTTGGTTAGCAAAGGTTTTAATATCGCCCAACGTAATGCTGTGGTAGCATTTTAAAAAAAGTATTTGTCAACTCTGTTTCTTAACGGGCTTGTACATCTCTCTGCTATGGACATATAAACTTAATTGTGATTATACTCAGCTCAACTGCTACAGTTCTGTCTAGGCAGTGGCTTGGGTTTTTATCGAGCAACAACTTAGACACGTGACTGTAATATGCTGCAACTGTGTGTACTGAAAATATGTGAAAATGGTTGAATGTGGACTGTGTATATATGTATGTAAACATTTCTGTGAGATGCTGCTGTCGCCACTTAACATGAAATATGTTCTGGTGGATTTTAATCCTAGTGGCCAGTTCTATGATACTGTATGTATTGTACAGCTGAAGACAGGAGTAAGACTGTTCAGTGAATATTTGTTACATTTTATTGTCGTGGCCAGAGATAACTTCAGAATAAAAATTTAATGTCCTACCTTACTTTTCTCCCCTTTTCTAACTATAATTTAACTCCTGATCTCTTTCTGGTGATATTCTTGGTCTGATAACCTGGAGGAGTTTAGAAGGCAAACATTGTCAGCTACAATTGATTATTCGTTTTTACTAGTTCAGTATAAATGTGCAGATTCCAAGTAAGAAAGACTTGGTGTTTTAGTAGGCAACTTTTGCTTTTCTCAGGATATCCGTTCCTTAACCTGTAATATTTCTACATTACTTGTCCTTTATACAGACTCTGCAGCCATGTTCTGTATCCTGCCGGAACTTCAAATTCTTTTTTCTTTTCTTTTTTTAACCTTCAAGGTGACAACCTGTGGGAGCAGAGTCTGTAAATTACTTTCCACCAGTCTATTCAGTGCCCACGTTCCGGCAAATGATTCGGATATGCTCTCACCAGCTCTCCCATATGCTTCTTAATGCTTATGCCTTTGCGGTTCTTGTACTTGGTGGTCTCTATGGTTCGTGTGTTTTGGGGGTTTCCTTGTCTCTTTCTGCCATGGCTGGATCAGAAAATAGGGCCTGTAAACTGCAATGAACTTGTGATTTATCAAGTTCAGTTAATACCAAGTGAAGAGTTTGCTTACAGATGACAGCAAGCAGATGCTCTAGGAATTGGTCAGACATTGCAGGGATATTAGCTAGACAAATATTTCCCTCTTGTGGAAAGAACTACCTCACATTTTTATTTACACCCCTCCTGCCACCAACAGCAGAAAAACTACTTAGTTTGGCAGCGGAAGTGGGATTTACATAAAGCAAGGGAATTCTATAGGGTGTTCCCCAACCCAGACTTAGTCTTACCATATCTTCCGCCATGATCGCCCATGACTGCTTCTCTTGCTAATCAGAGTTCTTACCCAGTGAAAAAAACACCAACTGACCAACTAACCAGGAAACGAATATGTTTAGAAGAAAAAACAAAAATTAAGAGACGTGCGTCACGTATCAAATTGAAAGTTAGATGCGAAAGCATCAATTTAAATTTAGGATAGAATGTCCCGATCTGATGTACTCAGAACAGATTATAGTTTCCATTCATTCTCTTTTATCAGATCTTTTCAAAGCTCTTTCTTAAGTTGATTAATACTATATTCTGTGTGAATTTCTGTAATCTTTTTGCTTTGGGAATCAACATCTATACAAATAAGTATTTCTGGAACTTCAAAGTAGCCTTCAAACTAGCACTCAAGAATGTTCTTATCTCTGGCATTGTTGGGAAAGGGAAAAATAGTTTATTTTCTGTTTTGGAAGAGCATTAAGAGGGATTTGAAGAAAGGGTATTTGTGACTTTGTTTCACTGTTGTGTTTAAGAAGTTTGAATTACTCTGTTTTTTTTTTTTTTTTTTTGAGAGGGGTTGGTTTTTAGTCATTAGGCAAATAAACACTTGTCATTAGTGATGCTTACCACTGTCCAAAATGAAAAATGACTGCCAGTGTGTTGCACGTAAATAAGAAAATTGCATCTTACTGCAAAGGCTTTGGTTTTATTTGGTTTGACTTTGACATACTATTTTGCTGTGGGCCCATCCTTACTGTCTGTAGTACATTTCCTATATATTGGGGAAGGCATAATTGCCATTCCTTTGTTTCTCAAGGAACTTTAATGAGCAAACTGATGAATTTATATTTACTCCTCCAAAGAAAGCTGACATTTTAGGATTATTAACTAGTCATCTATAATAAGGAGCAGCAGGTTATAACTGATAAATTCCCAGAGCACTGCTCCTTCCGAAGAAGACTTCACAAGGTCTCATGGTGGTGTATAAACTTCAGTTCAGCCGTATACATTCCTGTGAGCTATAATTATCTTCACTTGATATTTGAGGAAACTGAAGTGACTTGTTCCAACGTGACTTTGCAAAAAACAGTTTGGGCTTCAAGTTGCAATCTGACAAAGAATTTTGGTCTTGGACAGTAAAGGGAAATCCCTAGCTGTATATCATATACAAAAATTTAAAAAGGGGGGGGTTGAGCTAGCAGTGAACATTATTACTTGAATAAATTGTGTATCAGTGCCCTGATATTAAAAAATACTAGGCATATTTTTTAAAAGAGAAGATAGAAGAAATGGAAGACTAGACCATCTTAGTCTCCTTGGTGTACCTGAAAACTAACGTGCATTGTGCACATACCTCTCAGTTAATTTGTGAAAGAGGGACTCCTAATATTGCCATATTTGGGGACGTTGATAAATTATAGTAGCTTTCTTACTTTATGTTCTTAAAATTTGCTTTTTACTTTTGAATGTTATGAAAATATTTTTGACTCTTTACTAATTCTCAGGGATTAAAAGGTAAATTTTACTGACTGTAGCAGCAGGTAAACCTCTTAAATTCAAACTTACTCAGGTTTCCTATTCTTTGCCTCCATACTGAAGAAAACACAGAATGCCTGCTAGGCAAATACATAAAAATTAAAATTCCAAATATAATTTTAAAACACCAATTGTAAATAAACCAATTTTACAAACTAAAATATTGTGTCTTTCCTTGCTTTTTATCCCAAATTACTTCCCTTCCTAAGTTTCAGGAGTTTTAAATATCTAGACTATTTTCTTCACTGGTAAAATAAAGTGTGTTACTCACAAAACAGAACCCAATGAGCAGGCCCAGATCATTTAAGTAAGGGCTTGCTTTAGGTTGTTTGGGGGAAATTTTGATTAGTGTACCAGCAATTTATGCATATTTATAGGAAATACGGGTATGGGTACATTTGTTAATTTTACATCCTTTTATCTGAAGAGGAATACCCAACCTAATTTCCCCTTTCCCTAGAATTCAAATCATTGGATTTTTGGTTTTGATAGGCAGAAAGAAAAATAAACAAGAAAAAAAAGAAGGAAGGAAGGAAAAGAGGGGGAGGGAGAGACAAAGGGAAAGAAAAAAGAAAAGAAAGAGACAGACATCCATCCTATTAACATTTACTACAGATGGCATTCATTTGTCAAATATTTATTAATAAATAGATGCCTACTATATGCCAGGTACTATTTAGATACTAATGATATAGAATAGTGAGCAAAACAGATGTAGTTCCTGTCTTCACAGAGTTTTTAGACTGGTTGGAAACCCAAGGTGTTATACAAGTAATTATATGAATCAATAGGTAACTGCAAAAGTAACTAGGGCTGTGAAGTAAAAGCATGTGGTGCTGAGCGTGTGTGTGTAACAGAAAGGGGGCAAGTCGTGTTGTCTTGTATGGATCAAGAATGGCTTCCTTAGGAAATAAATAGCTCAAGCTGAGGAAGGAGAACATGAACAGAAAGAAACTCTGGAGCTGGAAGAAGCAACGTATGTGTGAGCCATTAAAGAAAGGTCCCTGTGGCTGGAGCCTATTAGAAGCACAAGAACGAGAGAACCTGGTGTGAAATGAAGCTGTCAGAGTGGCCCCTGACCATGCCAGGACTTGTAGGTGCAGTTAAAGCTTCTGGTCTTTATCCTATCTGCAAGGGCAGCAGCCAAGGGATTTTAGGAAAATGCCACGAACAGCCTGGCTCCCCCTGGCTGTGTTTAGTAGAAGGTACATAGAAGGGCAAGAGTAGATGTAGTAAGACAAATTGGAAGTGATTGTAAGAGATGGCAAATTAGAGCAGAGCAGAGAACAGGGATGGAGATTTAAAGAAGAGGATGGATTGGAAGACTCTTTCACATAGCGAAATATTAAAGTAGTGATAACAGTGGTGTTACTTTGTGTATGAAAAACAACTGGTGAACTGGTGCTATTTTAGCGTCTGACTTGCTACACTGCATCAGAGGGAATTACAGTATCTCATTTGTTCTAGAAAAGAGAAGGTGAAAATTAATGCCTTCGGTTACAGAGTGGTTACGGAGTCTGGTAAGCTATTTATCCTTTGCTGGAGTTTGAAGGCTTGGAGTAAAATCTTATTTGTTAATCTAGGAAATTATTTAGATCTTAAAAAAAGATTATAAAATACATAATTAAGAGGGAGAAGGGGGACTATAGAGGTCAGGTCTAAGTCTGAAGGACAGCTATCCTCTTGGGCTTCCCTTCCTCCTTACTTCCATAGAAAGTAAACATCTGCTTTATAGGGTATTTGGATATACTAAAACAAAACAAAGAAATTTTTTTAAAGAAATGGAAAAGGAGATGGATTCCTACCCTTGAGGACTTTATGTTTAATTGGGAAGACAAGGATTAGACAGAAAACATTAAACAATTTGAGAATGGTAAAATACAAAATTCAGAGCAAGAGGGGTCACTGTGGATAAGAAAAGCTTCCCGAGGTATGTCTCTAGTCAGGTCTTGATGGAATTCAGACCATGGTAGAGAGAAAAAGAGCATTCTATGAAAAGGGAATTGTCCTAATCAAGGCATGTCATATATCATTCATCTGATATTTATTGAGCACCTGTGTATATGATTTTTGGTATAAGGCAACTCTTTTGCACAGTAAAGAAGTGGAGGATAATTCCTTTGGAAAGGTGAAGGCTTTTTGTCTTGCAGTTTCCTTGGTGTGCCGTGCTCTCACCTCACAGCCCCTGCATACGTGTTCTGTCAAGAATGCCTTTCCTGATCTCTGCCTCTTCCTGTGGGACTTGGCTCAGACCCAATGTCACTTCCTCTACAAAGCCCTCCTTGCCTGAGGGTTGGCAAAGTGGCCCTGACCAAAAGCTAACACTGGCAAGCTTTTCTTAGCATCTGGGAGGAATTTTTCTTTTTTTTCTTTTCTTTTTTTTTTCTTTTTTGAGTGGAAACTTTTTTTTTTTTTATTGTTACTAAAATTTTTTTTCCAGTGTTTCAAGATTCATTCCCCATTCCCCACACCCAGTGCTCCACACTTTAGGTATCCCCAGTACCCACCACCAGGCTCTCCCATCCCTCCACCCCCCTCCCTCCAAGTCCCTCAGTTTGTTTCTGTGTCCAAAGTCTCTGTTGTTTCGTTTCCCTCCCTAGATTACCCTAGTTCCCATTTATTTTCCTTCTGCCACTGTCCTCCAGTTTGCCCCTCATGCACCGCAAGTAAGTGAGACCATGCGATACTTGACTTTCTCTTCTTGGCTTATTTCACTCAGCATAATCTCTTCCAGTCCAGTCCATGTTGCTACAAAAGTTGGGTATTCATCCTTTCTGACGGAGGCGTAGTATTCCATTGTATCTATGTACCTCATCTTCTTTATCCATTCATCTGTTGATGGGCACCTTGGCTCTTTCCACAGTTTGGCGATTGTGGCCATTGCTGCGATGAACATTGGGGTGCATATGGCCCTTCTTTTAGATTAATACTATCCCAGACCATGGGTTCTGTTTCAGGTAAGGTAAGTGGGATTAAGACCATGCAAGATTCCAAAAGCACCATGCATGTTGATAGTTTTATATTTAAATGGCACAGGCTGAAAAAATGTATTTTTTAAAATGTGACTATATAAAAATTACAAACCAGTATTAAAGTTTTTAACTGGAAAATTGAGAGGACTATTTGCCTATAAAATCTCAAGATTCACAGGTTCAATTTAATTGATATATTAAGGACTTTTTAAATCAGTAAGAAAATCATTAATAAGCCAGTAAAATAAATGGATAAGTGATTTGTTTAAAAAAAATTATATGAGAAACATAAATTGACCCGAAAAGCCAATTCATAAATGTGGATCAAAGTAATGTAAAGTCAAGCAATGAGTTTATTTTTAACCCATGAAGTACCAACAATAAATAAAACAATGAAGTGCCACACTGGCAAGGGTGTGCAGTGGCACAGAACACTCATCTGCCACTGCTGGGCTATAATCAACAGAACCTTCTGGAGGGCGACTTGGCAATGCTCATTTGTTTTTACCTGACAAATCTACCTCCAGGAATCTCACAATAATCCATGATGTAAACAAAGATTTATGTACAAGGATTATCATGATTATACCAAGCATCACAAACATAGGGAAAAAACCTGTATCCATCAACAGAGGATTGCTTAATGGATCATGATGAATTTACATTTTCATTGGCAAAATGTTCACAGTGTAATAGTAAGTAAAAAGCTCTTCCTCAAAACAAAATAGGACACAAAACTGAATTCCATCCTCTTCAAAAGAGGCAGAGCAGAGAGATGGCATAGGGAAAACTATTAAGAGGACATAGACCAATATGTTAAGAAGGAGTTGATTTTCATTTTATTTCTTTTAGCTATTTTTCATCAATTTTCATGAGCATTTACATTTTAATGATATATATTTTTAAAAACCCCAATATATTATTAAGCAGAAAGATATTTGTAAGGGAAGAAATAAAGAAAGCTGAAAGAAGATGCTACAGATCAAGTAAGCAAGATCACTTTTTTTTTTTTTTTAAAGATTTTATTTGACAGAGAGAAACACAGCCAGAGAGGGAACACAAGCAGGGGGAGAGTGAGAGAGGGAGAAGCAGGCTTCCTGCTGAGCAGGGAGCCCAATGCAGGACTCGATCCCAGGTCTCCAGGATCATGACCTGAGCCGAAGGCAGTCGCTTAACCAACTGAGCCATCCAGGCGCCCCAGCAAGAACACTTTTTAATAATGGGAAGGAAAGTGACTTCCTGTCTTACTTACCTATGGCTGAACCATCTCTGCTCCTACTACTTGCTATGCTCTTTCTGACCTCCGATTTCCACTACCCGGAATGTGTTCTCTGCTTGGCCTAGAAAATTCCCACTGTGCTTCTTCTGTCCTCCCTGTCCCTCACCTCACTCAGACTTCCTCAGACTGCCTGAGATGCCCCTGCTGTGGTCTCCCATAATGACTACAACACCCACCGTCAGAGACCTTAAACTTCATTGTTAGGCCTGGTTTCATTGTTAGCCTTTGTGCACCATGAGAGCAGTGGACTGTCCTTGCTTGCTATGGTATGTTCAGTGACCAGTCTAGAGTTTGGGACAAAAACAGGGCCTCAATAAAAACCTCGGAGTGAATATGTGGGAATGGTCAGAGATAGGTGCACAAAAGAAGCCATCTGTGTTGTCTCAGAAAGAGGTTCCATGAAAGTAAAGGAAATGGAATGGATCGAGCGGCTAAGAAGAAGGCAGGTGGTGAGGAGATGTGGGTGCAGATCCACTCACAGCTCACAGAGCACTTCTCTACCAATGGTTTTCCCCGTTCTCCGTCTCTCTCCATCAATCACATCACCCTGTTTTATTTCTTTAAAGTGCTTATCAGCATCTGGAACTATCTTGTTTATTTGTTTAACCATGCCTTATTGTGTGTCTCCCTTCATGTTGCCACTGTGTTTCCCATTGCCTTAAGCAGCGCTTGGCCCAGAGTAGTAATACTCTCAATGAATACTCCCTGTGGAGAGTAAAGCTAGTATATATTTGGAGGAAGTGAGGAAGAAACTAGTAGAGAGGAAGAAATTAGAAATGTTATACGCCGGCAGGCAAATAGGTTTCATTTCTAATGCCAGCCCCGAATGCTTTGTAGCTGCTACCTAGAACCCTGTTCTGGGATTCTGACATTTCCTCTGGATTTTATAGGAAATGATGCTACGATTGATTACCAATGTCTGCCACGGGTATTGAGAAAGGGCAGTTTACTGGCTTGATAGACTTATCTATATTCCAGGGTGCATTGCTTCAATTCTCATCTTCACACGTGGACAATGCTCAGGATGTGGCTGAGACTGAGTTAATATACAGGTGTTCTGGGGTGTGTGTGGGGGAGGGGCTTTACAAACCAACATAAGATGAAGAGCATGAATACTTTTTATATCTTATAGATCTTTTTTTTTGTATCTTACAGCTTACTGATTTATTCTTTAATAAGATTTGGATGTATGTGTGTGTTCAACGGATGGGAGGACAAAAAAGCATTTCCTTATCATAATCTC
The DNA here is from genome assembly GCA_004023965.1 of Spilogale gracilis. NCBI lineage: Eukaryota > Metazoa > Chordata > Mammalia > Carnivora > Mephitidae > Spilogale > Spilogale gracilis. The sequence continues at coordinate 74,710 of PITA01002939.1, forward strand.
CTCTCATTCATACTTTATTGCTTGATATTTGGGTGATACCAGAATGGTAGCTAATTCTCGTAAAAATTCATTAACAAGCCCCTGGCCAGCAGAAAGTAGAGATGATAAGACCACCAGATGAAAGTTGAGGGGAAGCTGCAGGTGAGTTATTTTTGTTCTGATACTTGCTCTTTCCTTTTTGGCTTGGAATCTTCAAATCTCTTACTCCCTGGGCTAATTATTTCCTCTTGAGAACAATAAGGCCTTTTTCAAGATGGCCACAACCCTGCGTGTCCTGGCACACAAATGATGAATAATGGGGCTGATTAACCCAGTGACCTTCATGAATGATAAAAGGGGAATATAAAGATGTGAGACCCTGTTCTGAGAATCAGCTTCTCTCTGACTCCCCGAGGCACACTCCTTTATAGCAACTAGTGCACTGCACTTGGTCCTTGTCTTTCATGCATCGTGCTATCTTGAAATGTGGATTTTAAAACCCAGCACAGAGTGCTTGACCCCCAGGCTCTCCATGAGGATCTGATCAGCAAAGGCCATTTAATAGTGTTCGGATTAACCTCTGGGCACCATGAGTCGCCACAGTGTTGCGACTGTCAGAGCCCCTAGGTTCAGAGGGCCTGACACCCCCGCCCGGTCCACATTTTCACTCCAGGGTGCTTACATTGATCTTCCCCTGAACCAGTGCCAGAGAGGAAGCAAGGCTGGTTCTCTGTTTGGAAGTGGCTCAAGCAGCAATTACAACCACTTTGGGGGAAAAGGGCCAAAAAGCCAATGTCTCACACAGTGTCTTTCCTCCTCCTTCCTGGCCCCGTCCGGGATCAGCCTCCCTGCTGACCCCTCATTTGACCTCAGGAGCACATCACTATAGCGGGTCTGCAATCAATTCAAATTGCAGCACAATGACAGACAGAGCAATGGCTCCGTCAAAGACAGCCACGTCCTGATTCCCAAACCCGTGAATATGTTGGATTACATGATGTCAGAGACTGAAATGGGTCCCCACTAACAAACAAACAAACAAACAAACAAACCAAATAAATAAATAAATAAATAAATAAATAAATAAATAAATAAATAAAGTTCATAAGTAGAAGCTTGTGATATAAGAAATATACACTCGGTCTTTGTCCCTAGTTCTTGGCACAGAGCACCTAAAACCCTTGTAATTTCCAGAGTGGTAAGGCTGATAGCAACATCTTTTGTTAAAGCATTTGGACTTAGTCCCCAGCAACTAAGGCAAGAGCTACTAAGACCCTTGGAATCCTCACACCAGTAAGAATGTCTCTTGCTATGTTAATGAGATGACTGGTGACTAGGAGCCCTTTCATAGTGTCAGGATGAGGGCTGGTCACTGCAAAGACCAGCCCATGAACTTTCAGCCCTCCTCTCCACCATCACCTTCATCCTGACCTCTGGGAAAGGGAATGTGGCTGGAAATTGAGTTAGTAATCATCGTGCCTTCATGATAAAGCCTCCATTAAAAGTATAGGGTTCAGAGAGCTTCTGGGTTGGTGAATATATCCATGTTTAGTAAGGAGGTGAGTGCATCCCTACTCCCCAGGAACAGAAGCTTGCATACTTGGGAGCCTTCTGGAGCATACTCTGTGTATGTCTTCATCTGACTAGTCATTAATATCTTTTTTTTTTTTTAAGATTTTATTTATTTGACAGAGAGAAACACAGCCAGAGAAAGAACACAAGCAGGGGGAGTGAGAGAGGGAGAAGCAGGCTTCCTGCTGAGCAGGGAGCCCAATGTGGGGCTCGATCCCCGGTCTCCGGGATCATGACCTGAGCCGAAGGCAGTCGTCCAACCAACTGAGCCACCCAGGCGCCCCATCATTATTAATATCTCTTACAATAAACTGGTAAATGTAAAGAAAGTGTTTCCCTGAGTTTTGTGAGCCTTTGTAGCAAATTATTGAACCTGAAGAGAAGGATGTAGGAACCCCTTACAGCTACTTGGTCAGAGCCGGGGCCACAACCTAGGACCCATGTGAGCGGTATCTGAATTGGAAGCAGTCTTGTGGGACTGAGCTCTTAACCTACGCAGTCTGCCTAATGCCCATACTGTCAGGATTGAATTAAATTGCAGGACACCTTGTTGGTATCTGGAGAGTTGGAGAACTGGTTGTTGGTGAGTAAAACCCCATGCTTTTGGTATCAGAAGTATTGGAAGTAGACAGTTTTCTTTTGTAAGCCCTAACCTTCAATATGACCATATTTGGAGATGGGGCTTTGAAGAAGTAGTTCAGGTTAAATGAAGTCATAAGGGTGGGGACCTACTCCCACAGAACTGGTGTCCTTCTGCGAAAGGACACCAGAGCTCCTTCTTTCTCTGCCCACGGACTCAGAGGAAAGGTCCTGAGAGGAGACAGCGGGAAGGCAGTTGGCCATCTGCAAACCAAGGAGAGAAGCCTCACTAGACCCCAACCCTGCTGGCATCTTGATCTTGCACTCTAAGCCTTGAACTTCCAGAAGTGTGGGAAAATATATTTCTGTTTTTTAGCCCACCCAGTCTCAGTATTCTGTTATGGCAGCCAGAGCAGACTAATGCACAGGATATTGAGGGCTTAAAGGTACAGATGGAATTAAGGTTGTTAATCAACAGACCTTAAGATGAGGAGAGGATCCTGGACTATACAGGGAGGCCCCATGTAATCTCAGGGCTCCTTGGAAGTGGAAGGAGGAGGCAGCAAGAGAGAGTCAGAAAGAGATATAACTATGCAGGTTGGGTTTTTTTAGGAAGAAAGCCGTGAGCCAAAGAATGCAGGTGACCTCTAAAAGCTGGAAAGGGCAAAAAATGTTTACTCTCCTAGAGCCTCCAAAAAGTAATGCAGTCCTACCAACGTTCTGATTTTAAGCCAGTGAGACCTGTATCCTTTTAACGTATGGAACTGTAAGATGACAAATCTGTGTTGTTTTAGGCCATGAAGTTTGTGGTAACTGGCTACCAAGAGAAGATCAATGTTAACATATTAAGGCATAATATCTATTAACATTTTCCAAATAATATTTTGGATATACACATATATTGGGGATTCCTTTCCTCCTGAAAGAAAAATTGCTGTAGAGAACAATAAGGTAGCAAAATATATTCTATGTATAACCCGAGTAAGCTGCGGGCCAGAAGAGCATATAACCGCCACTTCCACATTATTTTACTTTCTTTGCCACAACTAAATGACTCGCAAAGAGTAAAAATATGAAAGGGTTGTATATGTAAATGCAATTCACTATTTGAACAGAGCAAAACTGAAGGTAACACAATGCCTGTCTGCAAAGGAACTTTTGAATAACAATGAAGTCTCTCCTTTAGCAACCATTGTGTGTGTGACTACTGAAGGCAGCTTCTCATTACTGTATTTTAAAGAATGGCTTCACCATTCTTTCTGGCTTTTTTGCTCTCTGTCAGTAGTCTGTTTTCATTAGTCTTTAAAGAAACCACCCCTTACTTCTAGGTGGGTACCTGAAAAGGCCTTTCTCAGTACGAATCAACTCTCTAAGTTCTCCTGGTTCCTAATATTTCATCATTTCTGGGAAAATATAAAGGAGAGTGTTTCTGGTCATGTGGACACATATTCTCCCTTTGCAAGGGGAGGGATATGAACCTCTCCCTCCAGCCCTCCCTGTTCTCTGGACCCCTGTGCCATTTTAGAGTCCTATCAATTGCTTGCACTTACTCTTTTAACACCTTCCTTAAGAGCTCTTGCTTGCAACTTTAGGCATTAATGCTTTTTAAAGTTTCCTTTTCACAGAACACAGGTTTTAAAGAACTTTCAAAGAAAATATCCGTCTTTAAAATCGAGAATTAAGATGACTCTGTGCTTTTAGGCAGACGTAAATATTGTAGCTCTCCTCTCCTGAGTATTTTTAAGCAGTGCTAGAAGTTTTAGCCATTGTTAGAACTGGTTCATGCAGCAGTTTTAATAATATCCCGAAGTGCCTTTACTCTGTACTTATTCTATATAAAGGATAGCATAGAACAATGATCCAATTGAGAATATGCCTTCCTCTAATTTTTACATCTCACTTGTTTCAATGTTGAGACAGAATTTGGCTGAAGTATTGAGGATTTCCTTATGGTTCTGAGTTGTTTAACTGTTGATACATATTATTTCCAACCATGACCTCACTGGAGAGTCAGTGTTTGGGGCTAACAATTAAACAAGATTTACAAGCTTATTAAAAAAAAAAAAAACCACCAAAAATCCATCCTACAGCCAAGTTAAAAAAGAATGGTGTGCACAGAGCTACTTGGCTTACTGTCATTGGTTTGCCTGTTGTGACACCAGGTGATAATTTCACTCTATCTTTCTATTCCTGCTCTTGGGCAAATGAGCATATTATTGAGGCTCAATCATATGAATGTTTACATTTTTGTTCTCTGACATTAGCCATTCATGGAAACCACCTAGGTATCCCAAATCTGTATTTATGGCTTCACTCTATTATGGTTTTACATTAGTCATCCACTAAATATTCACTGAGTGCCTTTGTTCACCATTACCTCTTAGTGCCTAGGACAGAAATAAAAGGTAACACTAATGGTTCCCAATAATCAGGAACATTAATTGTGTGCCAGGCCCTCCCTGTTCCTTACAGCCCTATGATGTAGTTAGTCCTGCAATCCCCATTTTATAGATGGGGAAGCTAAACCATAGCAGGAGGAAGTAACTCACCCAAGACCTCATAGCGACAGGTAGTAGAGCTAGAACATGAACGAGCTTCTCACTCCAGATTCTGTACTTTTTACCACTAGGTTTATAAATAGTTGCTGAGTGAGTGACTGAATAAGGCGCTAATGGTTCCCAAACTTTTCAAAATGAAGTGAAAACTAGACCCCCCCAAAAAACTTCCTGGCCTGCTTAGGACCACTCCATGCTCTACGTCCAGATTTGTCTCTTCTGAAAACACAGCCAGCACCGCTCTACTACACCAATGTGGAAGGATTTCTGCAAACAGCCTCGAACACTGGGACAACTTGGTTCTGCCAGCGCCACTGACCTGCCACAGAAGATGTTGTGGGGGGTCATGAGTATCTGCAGACTGTTTAAGGAATGGGTGAAAGACTCCAGAGACGTGGAAATTCTTATTAACTATAGTAATTATTGCTCATATAATGTTACTGCATTTTTGACACATTTGCTATGGATATACTCTGTTCTTAGCCTAAGAATGAGTCTGCAAAATAGTTATAGAGTAGATGTGATTGCTAATAATATAGAATTGACCTCCACAGAAAATTGATAGAGGCCTGGAACACACACCACTGAGGCTTTTGATGAAGGTCTTTTAAAGGGCATGCATGCACTTCAAGTAGATCATTCTAATTACTCTATAGTCCTTCCTCACATGGAGCATCTTTGTAAGGGATTGGAAAATCTTTAATAAGCTTGGACTTGTAATACTGTTTTTAACTTGAACCTATGTATTACTGTAATCCTAATGATTTTCGTAAGGACCATGGGCGATCTAAGCATGTTTAAAGTTCATGCCAACTCCAAGGTGTGGCTAGAGAGGAGGGGATGGAAAGCAGTGTTTATTGAGTGCTGTTCGCCAAGCTCTCTGGTTAGGGACCCGACCTCCGCCATTTTATTTAATCCTCAAAACAGCCCTGGCAGGAAAATATCTGTATTTTATACATGGGAAAAATTAAGTTTCGAAGGTTCACAAAACTCCACATCTGGTAAAAGCTAGAACCAGGATCCATTTCCCGGTCTGTCTCTTCTCATAGTTGTTGCCACAACCCCACTAGCTGACTAAGCAGCCTGGAGGTCAGTGAAGGCCTCCCAGAGGAAGCAGTGTTTGAGCGGAGGCTTGCAACCTGAGGAGGAGGACTCCAGGTGAACGAGGACAGCAAGGCCATTTCAGGCAAAGGAAAGGAAGTGTCAGAGAGCATAGTGTGCATGGAGGACTAAAAATAGCTCTCCTGCCCAGAGAAGCATGTGCTTCATGGGGCCTGTAGGAGATTCAGTTGTAAAGGCAGGAGATCCCAGGGGCCCACCAGGACCAGGTGCAGCCATACACTTGTAGAAACTGGAATGCCTTCTCTCCAAGTTCCCACTGATCAGAAGAAATAAGAGAGAGGACCAACAAATGTTTACTGAGATGGCTTTTTAACTTCCAGCTAACTTTTCAACTCTGATTCCTCATAGTCAACATTCTGTAAGTGTTACAGACATAGTTCACTTGGCCCAGGGAGTGGAAAAGATGCTAGGCTTCTTGCTTTCTAGAGGCTGGTGGCATCATTTCACGTACATCTGAATCTATCCTCCTTAACCGAAATTGTAGGAAGAGGGTGCTTTAACAAATCTGATTATCTTTCACTCAACTAAGCTCCATGGAAATAGAGACTGCAGATTTCTAGTACATTATTGAACCACAGATGCCTAGTACAGAGCAGTTTCTTAAATAATTCTTTTAAACAAATAGATTTTGAAAACTTTATCTCTAAAGTTCATATGAAAAGTTTTAGTCTCTTAATATACCTGATTTATAAATAATTCCCTATATATTAATATACTTGGAATTTTTTTTTTTTTGCTTTTACAGTTTTTAAATATGCTCTTCAAGGAACCAAGAGCAGGGGATATTCCAAGGAAGGCGCACATATCAGAAGAATCTTTGTGTTGTCTGAGAACTATACCAGTAATTTTGTCAGACAACACTGTACTTAAATTTTAAAACTCTGTCTGCTATAAAGGGATGTTACATCTGCTTTGATGTTTTAGATCAGTATATGTTGTCTTCATTGTCTTCTTACTGAATTTTAAGTGTTATACCTATTTTAATTGGTAGTGATTTCATAACAATCTGAGGCTCTTAGAAGTGTTCATTTTTCCTAATGGGAAGTGTGTTGGAGTTCTAAAGTTGCATTCCAAATACCTGAAAAAGAAATATATATATATATATATATTGAGTTCAACTGTGTGATTCAGTCAGTTTAGGAACAATTTATACCAAATTTCTTCTTCAGTATATAGTACCATTCTTTACAAAATGACTAAAATTAAGAGTTTTTAAATAACCTTTATTTAAGTGATAAAGTAATTTTGTAAAAAGCTGGAAGCTGTGGTAGAGAGCCTGGAAATTCTTGGACAGAAATTCCTCTTGCTATTTTCCCAAAATTTTATGGTTTTTAAATATATCACTATTGTGTAGAGTGCCTCCCAGCAGCTGCTGGTGGTAAAACATTCATTTTATGTGTCTAGGGCGGGGAAGAAAGAATAACTGGACAATGTGGGTGTGTGATATGGTGGGGAGGATTAGATCATACGAAATAACTTCCAGCATTACTACCCTGGGAATTCCATTGAATTCTTTGAGAGATGGAGGAAGTTCAGAAGAAAATGATCAGAATTATAGGAGGACTAAAAATTCAATGAGGCATGGCTAGTGGAATATTTGACCTAGAGAAGATAGGAGGATACAAAACCAGTTTAAAAATATCTAGACAGCTGACAAGTGGAGGAGAAATTAGCCTTGCTTATATGGTTCCATGGCCCTATGTGCAAACCATATGGAGCCTTTTGCCCCCAAATAAGAAAGATATTGAAAAGATGTCTAAAGATGCAATAGGGATTCTTGTTCAAGACGGCAGACAGGAGCACCTACATATACCTCTTTTCTGCTCTGAAACCCCACAGAAATATCAGTAAAGAGGAACAGAGAATAATAAATTAAGGACAGCTCTGGGCGCAGGAGAAGGGGCATCTGGAAACTAGAGATACAGACCAATCTCTTGAAAGTAAAAAATACTTGGAATTATATTAACAGATTAAATCACATTCACAGGAGAAGGCTGCAGTAGGGGCTGGAGCTATTTTTCCTGGCTGCAGACCCACAGAGGCTCTGTGGAGTGCGAGAGGGAAGTTGGAAGGAAATCAACTGTGGAATAACTGTGAGTCATAGCCCACATTCCCCTTCCCTGCATCACATGCTCAGGCTAAAACGAAAGGACTAATCTTTAAAATAATTAAGAAGAGTCTGTATGAGGAGGAGCCCAAAAAGGGGTGATGCCCACTCTAAAGAAAATTCTTCTCATTTGGGCTGGCAAATGGGAGAGGCAGGGGGTGGGGCATCCTACTTCTTCCTCTTTTACCTCAAGATCTAAGCAAAGCCTGCCAGTCAAAAGGCCCACCCATGTGGATGGAAGACAAAGGCAAAGAGGGTTCTCTGTATTAAGTAATTTGGTTTGCCTCAGTCATAAACGTGAACTGATAGCCAAGGAGCATAAAATCCTGAGGAAGGTGCGCCTGGGTGGCTCAGTTGGTTAAGCGACTGCTTTCAGCTCAGGTCATGATTCTGGAGACCTGGGATCGAGTCCCACATCGGGCTCCCTGCTTGCTGGGAAGCCTGCTTCTCCCTCTCTCACTCCCCCTGCTTGTGTTCCCTCTCTCGCTGTGTTTCTCTCTGTCAAATAAATAAATAAAATCTTTTAAAAAAAAAAATCCTGAGGAAAAGTAAGGACCAAAATACAGGTTGAAATAAACTGACCCTGGAGGAAATAGAAATTCAGGAAATAGACCTTAGCTTTATTCTATTTAGTGTCTTCATAGAAAAAAATTTCAGGAAAAAACATCTGTAAAGCAAAAATAGGTAGCTAACAAAAAGAACAATCAACACCAAAAAGGGCCCTTAAAATGAAAAAAAGAAAAAAACTGCCAAAGTTAAAAATTCAATAGAAAAAAAAAATGGAAGAAATCTCTCTGAATGGAAGAAATGGAAGAAATGGAAGAAATCTCTCTGAATATAGAGCAGAGAGTTAAAGAGATGGAAAATATGAGAGAAAAATTAAAAGATTAGAGGACAGTCCAAAGATCTACTAACTGAAAGGATGTTGAGAATAGGTAAAGAGACAAAAGAGAGAACAAGAGAATTTTCTAGATATGAAGAAATAGGACTTCAGATTGTAGGTCCTAGAGAATGCAGAAAAGGATGAATGAACAAACCTATCCTAAGACATGTTCTTGTGAGATTTTAGACACAAAGAAGAGATGGAAGATTCCAAAAACTAAAAAAATAGATCACTCAAAAATAAATGAGAATCCAACTGACATTAGCTAAATCATCAACTCTAGATGTTAGCAAAAAATTAAGAAGGTGTCTGCAAAATGTTGAGAGAAAAATGTTTTGAACCTAAAATTCTCTACCTAGCCAAACTATCAATGAAGACTGAGGCATTTTCAAACTGCAAGAGCTCAGACCATTTCCCAGACTATTTCTGAAAGAATTACTAAAGCAAAAGAAAAGAGAATCCAAGTAAGAGGAAGTTACTCCAAGGAACAGTGGATATAACCCAGGATTGGAGTGAAAAGTAATTTAAGGCTGGCCTAGGTAAGCCATCAGTCCTAATTAGAATTGGAAGTCAAAAGCTCCACGAAGAATCTCTTTCATGAGATCTGAAGTTGCAATTCAAATACTTGAAAAAGAAATATAGGGATTTCTTCTTCTAACAAATAGAACGATTAAGAAGTTGGGTTATCTTGTGAAACAGCAAAGGTATATTGGGTCATTATGACATGGTGCCATCCTAACCCTCTCCAAAGTTTAAAGTTCCTTTCTACTTCAAATAGCAAAGATTGATTGGTAAGAGTTACATCTTATGGCTTAATGGAACTACTTGGCTCTGCAGTAGATATTTCCACTGAAATATTGTTAATACTACCTTTTAGTTTCCAATTAAAAGAATCAATTTATAGATAATGCATCAAAAATCAACTGTAATTGCAGAACAAATGTAAAAACAATAGTATGGAGGTTTAGAAAGAGGTACAGAGGTAGAGGAAAATGTAGTGATGCTGTACTTCTTCATCAAACATAAGGGGAGTTAAGAGATAACCATATCTGTGTTTTGAGGAGTCAAATACAGTTTTAAGCATACTGACATTACACTGATGCAGAATAGCATGGCTGTTAAGAACACAGACCCTGGAGCCAAAACACCTGGGTTTGAGTTCTTCCTCTACACTTCAACTTGGGATAATTGCTTATCTATTTATCTACCTACCTACAAACTATCTACTTACCTACCTACCTACAAACCTATTTTTCAAGTGCTTATTTAAGTCTGGCACATTCAAAGTGAGTGTTTTCAATGACGATGATGATGGTGATGATGGAAAAACAACAAAAGAACTGAAACTTATCACTTCAATGTGCAGAGTTGGAAAGGAGAAGCAGTAGTTTGAGAAAGTTTACTTTCTCATGTTTTTAAAAAGAGATCAATAGATATTTAAAGTTGACAAATCTAGAAATAGAGGCATAACCATAATCAGAGCTACAGAAGCAATCCTCAAAGAAATAAAAAAGAGACAGTTAAAAGTAGTTATTATTGGTGAATGGAAGGCTTGCAAGAAGGAAGAATGGCTTTTTTTCTATCTTGTCCTATTTGAGGGTTTTGTGTTTGTTTGTTTTTTTTTTACCATATGCATCAATTTTACTTAGTTTTTATCGACATTACTGAGGTATACTTGACATAAAATAAACTACACATATTTAAAGAATATAATTTGATAATTTGGGGACATATGTGCACACCCTTGAAATTATCACTGTAATCAAGATAAGGAACATATTCATCATGCCTAGGAGTGTGCTCATGCCCCTTGGTAATCCCCTCTTCCCATTATTCCCCACCTGATCTCAGGCAACTGCTGTTCTGCTTTTTGTGAGAATAACATAGTTTGCACTTTCTAGAATTTTATATAAATGAAATCATACACTAAATGCTCACGTAACTTCTTTCATTCACCATAATTATTTTGCGATTCCTCCACATTAAACTGTGGATCAGCAGTTCATTCCTTGTCTGGATAAACCACAATGGACAAACTCACCCACTGATGGAAATTTGGTTTTTAACCCCCAGCTTTTGACTATTACAAATAGAGCCGCTGTAAATATTCACATACAAATCTTTGTGTAGGTGCAGGATTTCATTTCTCTTGGATAGACACAGAAATGAGGAATGAGTGGAGCACATGGTAAACATATGTTTAAATTTTTAAGAAACTGCCACACTGTTTTCTAAAGTGTTGAACATTTCCAGCAGCAGTGTATGAGAGGAGAGTTCCAGTTCCTCCACATTGTTGTCTTAGCAGAGACAATCTTTTTACAGCTATTATAATAGAACGGTGGTAATATCATATTGTGCTTTTAATTTACATTTCCCTGGTGACTATCAATATTGAGTATCTTCTTGCTTCTTATTGTTTGTCTAGATCTTCATTGGTAAAATATTCAAATGTTTTGGCCATTTAAAAAATACTGAGTTGTTTTCTTATTGATATTTGAGAGTTCTTTATATCTTCTGGCTATACAGCCTTTATCAAATTTATGACTTACAAATATTTTCTCCCAGTTTCTGGCTTTTATTTTCATTCGAACAGTGTCTTCTGAAGAACAGACATTTTTAATTTTGATGAAGCCCAATCTTTACCTTTTTTCACTTTATGGATGATGCTTTTGGTGCTGTTTACAAAATCTTTATGATTTTTCCCTGTGTTTTATAGTTTGGGGCTTTATATTTAGGTCTGTGATCAAATTTTATTTAAACCTTGTGGTGAGTATATGTGAGATGTATGAAACAAACTTAATTTTTTTTGCATATATGTATTCAATTGTCCCAACACCATTTATTGAAAAGACTATCCTTTCTTCTTTTAACTACCTTTGCACTTTCATCAGATACAAGTTGTCCAAATATGTGTGAGTCATATATTTGTGGACTCTGCATTCTGTTCCAATGACCTATGTGTTTCTCTTCATTCCAATAGTACACTATTTTGGTTACTCTTATAGTAAGTCTTGATGTATTAGTCTGTTTGGGATGCCACAGACTGGTGGCTTAAATATCAAAAATTGTTTTCTCACAGTTCAGTGGCTGAAAGTAGGAAATCAGGGTGCCAACATGTTCAGGTTCTGTTGAGAGCTCTCTTCCTGGTTTGTACCCTCGGGACCTCATTTAAATCTAATTACCTCCCAAAGACCCCATCTCCAAATGCTATCACATTGGGGGTTAGAGCATCAACATCCTAATTTAGGGAGGAGGAAGATAATTCACTCCATAGCACTCAAAAACAGTACTGTTAGTCCTCTAATTTTGTTACTGTTTTTCAATGTTGTTTTGGTTGGTATAGGTGCTTCGCCATTCCATGTAAATTGTAGGATCTGCTTGTCAATTTCTACCAGAAACTCTCCTGGGCTTATGTTTGGGGTTGCATTAGATTTGAGGTTCAATTCAGAAAGAACTGACATCTGAACACTATGAAGTCTTTTAATCCCCAAACAAGGTATATCTGTGTATCACTCACATTTATTTATGTCTTCTTTAATCTTCCTCAGCAGTTTGTAATTTTCAGTGAATAGGTCTTGCATGTATTTCTTATATTTATCCCTAAGTGTTTCATATTTTTAATCCTACTGTAAATGGTATTACATTTCCCATTGTTTGTAGCTAGTATCTAAGAGATAAAATTGATTTTTGCATATTGATCATGTATTCTGTAACCTTAAGAAACTTAGTAGTTCTACAACTTTTTCATAGGTTCCATTTATTTTTCTAAATAGATAATCATGTTGTTGGCATATAAAGACAGTTTTCCTTTTTCTTCTTCAATTTAGGTACCTTTTATTTCTTTTCCTTTTCTGATGCACTGGGTAGAGCTTCAACTACAGCACTGAACAGAGGTGGTTGAATAGAAATGGTTGAATAGGGGTGCCTGGGTGGCTCAGTTGGTTAAGCCACTGCCTTCGGCTCAGGTCATGATTCTGGAGATCCCAGGATGGAGTCCAACATCGGGCTCCCTGCTCGGCGGGAAGCCTGCTTCCCCCTCTCTCACTCTCCCTGCTTGTGTTCCCCCTCTGGCTGTGTTTCTTTCTGTCAAATAAATAAAATCTTAAAAAAAAAAAAAGAAAGAAAAAAAGAAATGGTTGAATAGAGTGCACATCCTTGTCTCATTCCTACTTCTTAGAAGGAAAGAGTTTAGTCTTTCACCATTTCATGGTATTATCTACAGTATTTTGCATATGCTCATTATTAAGTTGAGGAGTTTCCCTTCTATTCTTCATTTGGTAAGGGTTTTCCTTAGGAATAGCTGTTAAATTATGTCAAATGCTTCTTTTCTGAAATTACTGATACATGATTTTTCTTTTTAACTTGTTAAGATGATAAATTACATTGGTTTTTGAATGTTAAACAAATACTGCATTCTTAGGATAAAGCATTTTTGATCACTATTAATCTTTTTATTGTTGCCTTTGATTTCTTAAAACATCATTTTGCATTTCTACATCTATGTTAATGAAATATATTGACCTGTAGTTTTCTTTTCTTTTAATGTCTTCGTCTAGTTTTGGTATCAGGGTAATGTTGCCCACATAGAATGAGTTGGGAATTCTTTTCTTGTCTTATTTTTTTGGAAGCGTCCATGTAGATTTAACAAAATTCTCCACTGAAGCTAGTTGAGTCTGGAGTATTCTTTGTAGAAAAAATTTTGTCTATCCATTCAATCTCTTTAATAGATATAGGGCTATTCAGGTCATATCTTTCATTCTTTTCCCCCTTTTTAAAAAGATTATTGTGGTAAGAATACTTAATTGGGATCCACCATTTTAACATATTTTTAAGTGAATAATATGGTATTATTAACTACAGGTACAATATTGTATAGCAAATCTCTAGAACCACTTATCTCACATAAGTGAAACTTTCTACCATTGAATAGTGACTCCCCATTTCCCTTCCCTTCAGCCCTTAGCAACCACTATTCTACTTTCTATTAAATCAAAAGAAGGCAGAAACAGAGGAAAGGGAGAATAAATAATAGATGGAATAAATAGAAAGTAGATGGCAAGGTGATAAATTTAAGCTAACAGGAGCACCTGGTGGCTCAGTCAGTGAGTGTCTGACTCTTGGTTTTAGCTCAGGTCATGATCTCAGGGTCATGAGATGGAGGCCCACGTTGGGCTCTGTGTTCAGTGCAGTATCTGTCTGAGATTCTCACACACACACACACACCCGCCTCTCCTCCTGCTCACACTCTTTCTCTCTAAAATATTTTAAAAATATTTAAACTCTAAATATCAATAATTACACTAAATATTATTATTTAGCCACCCTAATTGAGATTGTCAGGATTGGGGACAAAGCAAAATATTCTTACTACAAGATATGTACCTTTTGCATATAAAGTAATGAAGAAGTTACACATAAAACGATATTGTGCTATTATGAACTGAATTGTGCCTCCACCCCCCCCCCCAATTTCTGTGTTGGAAGTTCTAACTCCCAACGTGACTGTATTAGGAAATAAGGCCTTTATGGAGGTAATTAAGGTTAAATTAAGTCATAAAAGTAGACAGGATTGGTGTTCTTATAAGAAGAGAAAGAAATACCAGAGATCTCTCACATTTTATGAGAGCATAGAGAGAAAAAGCCCTGTGAAGACACAGCAAGAAGGCTGCTATCAACAAACCGGGAACAAAGGTCTCATCAGACCTCAATCCTGCTGGCACTTCGATCTTGGACTTCTAGTCTCCAAAACCATGAAAAAATAATTTTCTATTGTTTAAGACATCCAGTCTGTGATATTTTGTTATGGTAGCCCAAACAGACTAATACACGTGCTAAGATTAATCTAAAGGAAGCTGATGTGGGTACATTAATGTCAAAGCAGACCTCAAAGCAGAGAACCTCACCAGCATTAAAAAAAGGTCATTCTGTAATGATTAAGAGGTCAGTCTGTCAAGAGTATACAGTAATCCTAAATGTTTATATTCTTAACATAAGTAATTAAAAAATACATAAAGTAAAAACTCATAGAACTTCAAAAAGAAACAGAAAAATCTACAAAGATGAAACTATCAACATTCCTTTCTCAGTGTTCAATAAGAGAAAAATCAGTAAAGATATAGGAGACCTGAACAAAATTATCCACCAATATGACCTAACAGGCATTTATAAAATACTTCACCAAACAACAGCTATCTACGTTCTATTTACTTCATTATTTGTTGCCTTTTTTCCTGCTTCTACCTTCTTTTGGATTAACTGAATTATTTTTATAATTCCATTTTATCTCCTTTAGTTGGCTTATTAGCTGTAACTATTTTTTCAAAGTATATATTAGTTGCTTTGGTGTTTATGGTATACATTTTGAAATTATACCCTACCTTCAAGAGATATATTTTATAGTATTTTTATATATTTCATTTTGGGTAGTTTCTATTGCTATGTCTTCAGGTTCATTAATCTTTTCTTCTGCAATGTTTAGTTTGCTGTTTATTCCACTCAGTACATTTTTCATCTCAAACATATTTTATTTCTAGAAGCCCGATTTGTATCTTTTTAATAACATCTATGTCTCTACTTTTTAAACATATGATATTCAGCTTTAATAGTTGTTTTAATATCTTTGTCTGCTAATTCTAATATCTACCTCAGTTTTAGTTTGATTTCAGTTGATTTTTTTTTCCTCATTGTGGTTCTTGGCATTCCTGGTTTTTTGGGGAGATTTTTTGTTGTTTTGGTATTTTGGGTTTTTTTGGTTTGTTTGTTTGTTTACTGTATGCCAGACATTGGGTGATTTTCCCTATTGGGTGTTCAGTCTTTTTATTCCTATAAAAATTCTTGAGCTTTGTTTTTTGATGCAGCTAAATTACTTGGAAACACTTTGATTCTTAAAGTTCATACCTTTAAGATTTGTTAGGGCAGAGCAGTGCTTAGGGCTAACTTTGCCCCATTTCTAAGGCAAGAACTCTACCCAGTGACCCATGAATTATGAGATTTTTCCAGTCTGGCTGGTGGGAATAGCCATTATGCCCAGCCATATGTGAGCATTTGATACTTTCTAATCCTCTAGGATGGTTTTTTCCTTCGTCTTGTGTTGTTTCCTCATGAGTATGTGCTAATCAGTAGTCTGATGAATACTTGAGAGGAATGCTTTATAGATCTTGCCACCATATCTTTGCATTCACTTGAAGAGAATATTTTAGATTAGCTGATTAAAAGCTTTTTTCTTAATTGGGATCTGGCAATTGTTTCTTACCTTCCCCGTATATGGACCATTGCTATCAACTTTCAGAATGGGGTAAGGATGGTTGTCAATTCCTGCAAAAAAAACTTTGACTAATTTGAAATGTCAATAGCCCTTTCTCCCAGAAATATCATTTTATGGTGGTGATTTTTCTCTTCTCATATTTGATTGGTTATCAGTCTTTTCCAGATTTTCTAGAACAAATATATTTATTTATTGGGAATATTTTTAAATAATCAGAACAAAATCATACACCCCCCATCATAGTTTATATTACTTATTCCACTTTCTTGGCAGTCTGCCTCTGGGTCACTGGAAGGCACGGCCAGAGGTATAGTTAACAGGACTTGCAAAGGCTTGTACTTTAGTGGATGGTAAGGCCTTCCTTTCTCTACAGCTTGATTAACTGCTTCTCTTCATGAGCTGTCACTGTACCACATGTGTCTCCCTTCTTCTTCGGATGGATAAGAGGAGCCCAACTCCAGTCCTTTGGAACAAGGCATACTGGTGTCCAGTCTTATTTCCTGTGCCTCAACTCATGCAGATTTTCTTCTCAGAATCCTAGAGACTTACCCCTTCTTTTTTTTTTCTTCTTGTTAATTGTACTGCCTGTTCCTATTTTATGCTGTACTTTACCATATTTGTGTCATTTTAATTAGTCCTGTAAGACTCCATTTAAACACCAACCCCTTTTCCATTGATGGCTGTGCTGGTTGCCTCCTCTACTTCTCTCAGGTTCTGTTACTTTCCCCTCCAGCCTTTCTTTTGTGTCTGGAGTCTATTATTACTGTATGTGTTATTCCATTTTTTTTTTTAATTTTGCTTTTTCTTTTGGGGATGTCTTGAGATGCTCTCACTCCTTATTTTCCCTGCTTGCTGACATTAGGCAAAGCTAAGGAACCTGAGACAAGACAACTTGGGCTTTGCTTTATCAAAGCAATGTGCTGCTGGCATCGCTCCTTCATTTCCAACTGCTTTACTCTCTTTTTGCCTCTTTCACAACCAAACTACAGTCCATATTTTTCTTTCTTCATCTATATATTAGAACTGCTAGAACAGAGTCTGATGTATAATATATATTTGCTAAACATTTGTTGAATTAAAAAAAATAATAAATGAATAGAGGAACATTTGGTGATTCTTGCTTTTCATTTTAGTTCCTGGTAGCTGGTCCAGTTAATTCATCATTGTTTCTTATGAATATTTTTACAGTTTGCCTGACCTCAAGCCTCATACAAGTCACACATGTCTTATTCTCTACATGAAGCATTGTTGCATCTTGGGCCTTTGCATCTATAATGATTTTCTTTACCATGTGTATTGATCTGTGTGTGTGTGTGTGTGTGTGTGTGTGTGTGTGTGTGTGTTTCAATGTTTGGAAGTGAGGAA
Source organism: Spilogale gracilis (assembly GCA_004023965.1). Taxonomy (NCBI): domain Eukaryota; kingdom Metazoa; phylum Chordata; class Mammalia; order Carnivora; family Mephitidae; genus Spilogale; species Spilogale gracilis. The sequence goes on from PITA01002939.1 coordinate 92,136, forward strand.
TTTTGTACACAGAAAGGAATATAGATATTTGAGTAGTGAACTAATATTTAATTAACTTAAGTTGTAAATATAAAACTGTAATTTTCTTAGGCTTTTTTTTTTTTAAGATTTTATTATTTATTTGACAGAGAGAGAGATCACAAGTAGGCAGAGAGGCAGGCAGAGAGAGAGGAGGAAGCAGGCTCCCTGCTGAGCAGAGAGCCGGATGCCAGCCGGGATCCCAAGACCCTGAGATCATGACCTGAGCCGAAGGCAGAGGCTTAACCCACTGAGCCACCCAGGCGCCCAATTTTCTTAGGCTTTTATATTCACTTTGTGATTCTGATTTTACTTGTAAACCAAGTAATTTTAATAAAATTTAAAACAATTCCTCCACTTATTTGATTAATACAATTTGAGCAGATTAAAATCCCCTATAGAATTAGTCATATTAATAAGTCATCAATTAAATTCTCCTAAACTTTTCAAAACATTTATAAGTCAATAAAGCAATTTAGATGCTTGACAAGGCTAACTTAAACCTCAGTAATCAAAATCAAGGTAGTTGTAAATCTAAAACTTCACCATTAAAAACACAGTGAATTGGGGCACCTGGATGGCTCAGCTGATTAAGTATCTGCCTTTGGCTCAGGTCATGATCCCAGGGTTCAGTGGGGGGTCTGTTTCTCTCTCTCCTTCTGCCATTTTATCTTCAAATAGATAAATAAATAAATAGATAGATAAATAAATAAATAAAATCTTAAAAAAAAACAAATACAGTGAATCAAAACATTCAAAGACTGTTTTAAAAAGGTATCAGATTATTAGAACTTTGTAATTTAAGATAATGAGAAGGTATCATGAAGGTAAATCTGTTAGATTTTCTAATATGTCAGATGTTCTTAAACATTACTAACACTTTAAACACTAAATTATAGGGTTGCCTGGGTGGCTCAGTCAGTGAAGCATCTGTCTTTGGCTCAGGTCATGATCTCAGGGTCCTGGGATGGAGTTCCACTCCCTGTTTAGTGGAGTGCCTGCTTCTCCCTCTCCCGCTCCCCCTGCTTGTACTCTCTATCTTTGTCAAATAAATAAAACTTAAAAAAAAACCCAACAAATTATGACTTTTATCCCTAAACCTATTAATAAACAGTATTAATACTATGGGTCTAACTTACTCCATGATTCTTATGTTTAATTCTAAGCCTCCTTACTTGCATAATAATATCCCAATAGAGGGGAGCTGTTTTACCATTCAGGTGCATTGAGTTTACTATGTTTAAAGACCTGGACAGTTCCTTATGTGTCAGATGTTTAAGACCAGGACACGGGTCATAGGGCTACAAACTTCTAGGATGATTCTACCCAGCCCACAAAGAGACCAGCTGAGGACTGTTTTATCTACCATGTCCTTGTGGGAGCCACACTCCTGTCCTTTTGTTGGAATAGAGTTGGCAGACTGACCATTTTAGCACTATATTACACATTTACCCAAATCTTTTGTAATATCTTAACACATTTCTTATCTTTTTTGGGGTAGACTAAATTATGTACTCCTGTTTAGGTTGCCACAAACTGCCTTTATCAGTTAGACTCTTCATTTCTTTCAAACTTTTCTTAATTAACTCTTTTGGTTGTAAACTGAAAAAATTCCAATTCAAACTGAAAGTAGCCTGTTGGATCACATAACTGAAAAATGGCAAATTCAGGTTATTGTATGAATCAAGGGGTTCAAACAAATAAGAGCAACAGGAATATGACTCTCCTCCTTCCCTACCTTTTGATTCTTCTTGTCTAGATTTGGGCTTATTCTTCATTTTGTTTACATGGTAATAACAAAGTTTGAGACACTTTCAGGCTTATTTTGGTACTGACAGCTAGCAATCTCAAAAGGAGAGACTCTTCATCAGCATCCATACCATTTCTTCAGAAAACTTGATTCGTATGTATTCCCCTAAAACAATCACTGTGGCCCAGGTAATGGGGTATTTTGAGTGAACACTCTGGATCACAAGTCTGTCCTTGTGGCACGGGTCTTGGGATCTCTTGATAGATTCAAAAGAATCACATAGAATTGGAGGGGAGAGTTTTCTGCTGTAAGAAATGCTAGACAAACAAAAAAGTGGCACATGTCCACTACGGTACAGAATATATTCAGATAATTTTATGAGATTCATGTATATCAAGTCTTGGCTGTTCCTGCTGCCTGCTATCAACTTTGTCCCACATGTAAAAGCACTTGGCAGCTGCTTAAGTCAATCCCTTCTTCCTTGGCATAGCACTACTTCATTTTTGTATTGCTCAGTTACAAATCTGTCTTCTGCTTTTCCTGGAACTGCTAATACATTACAGTCTTTACCCAAGCCATCCAAGGTCTCTTGTATTTGTTTTTAATGTGGAAGCATTACCACATTTTTCCCAGAATTCTATCCTCTGTCCTATCGATACATATTCTCCAGAATAAATCCTGTTTCCCAGATGAAACAAATTCCTAGGGATCCGAATTACTGAAAATGTGTCCCTTTAGGTTTATCCCAATACAAATAATAAATTGAATTCCAGTGCATAATCATAGTGCTAGCTGCTTCTAAAATGGATCTTTGTTACAAGTTTTCTCTATAAGAGATCTTTCCTGCTCTTGTCTTCCCCGTCAGAAGGTGCAGAGTTGCTTTGATTTTCCTGTTCTCTTGGAATGAGGATAATAATAATGGTAAAGTGACTAATATGTATTGAGTAAACTGGTGATGGTGCTGAACTAGGTATTTACATGCGTATCTCCTTTGATCCTGACAACATGCTGTGGGGTAGATGTTAGGTCCCTGTTTTACATAGAGGAAAACAATCTCTGAGTGGTGACTTGCCCAGGATCATATAGCCGGTAAGTACGGTATCTAAGATTTAAAACTGTGAGAGTGTAATGCCCAAGGCTATCCTCTTTTCCCTGTGGTTGGACACATGGGGCCATTACCTTTATTTCCCTTTTCTTATTCCTCATTCTCCACCTTACTGATTTCGCTTTCCTTCTTCCTGCCTCCTCCAATTTTTTAATCTTTCTACCCTCCTCTCTTACACAGGTTTCATTTGCTTTCCTGTTAGTGGACACTTAATAAACAGCTGTTGAGTAAAGAGTTAGGTTACCAGCTCACTGAACAGTCTAAACTTATGCTCTCATAGTGAGGGCCATTTGATCCCATCAACATTCTCTGTAAGGAAAGGCAAGTGTTATTTTTCCCATTTAAAGTATAAGGAAATTAAATATAGAAAATGAAAGAATAAGCAGAGATGGGGGGGTTTACTCTGTGGGAAAGAAGTGGGAATGCCATGAAAAAGATCACATTCAGACTTTTGGAATTGATCTGTTTCATTTAGAGTAAATGCCCATATTCTTTCCATGGTTTGATCCTCTTCTCTTTTCTCCTCTTCACACTCTGGTCCAGGCCCAGAGCCTCAGGCTCTTCCTCTAATAGGCCAATGTTAGGCCAGGCCTTTGCCCTTTGCCCCACTCTCTACCTGGGACTCTCTTCCTCCAGAAATCAGCATGGGTCTCCCTCACCTCCTTCAGGTCTTTGCTCAAAGGTCTCCTTAGTGAGGTCTTCTAAGGCTACATATTTAAAATTTTATCCCCCTTCCTCCCAGATACCTTTGTCTCCTTTCCTATTTTACTGTTCTCCAAAGAACTAAGCACTTTTTAAATTAATATATAATTTTTAGTTTTCTGACTCCCTTCACTAGAATGTATGCTCTATGAAGGCAAGAATTTTGCCTGTTTTATTGCTCACTCCACACCGGAACAGTGACTAATATACAGTAAGTATCATGAAATTGATGAAGGAGTAAACAAAGATCTTCATTCATTCATTTATTCAGGAAACATTGATCACACAAAGGATAAGCCTCCCCACACTTCTCTTTGCACAAACACCTCCAAGAGAAGAGACAATAAATACCCAATGCCCAATATGAAAATAATATCATAGGCATGCACAGAGTGTGGAAGAGTTGTATAAAATGGCTGCCATGACTGCTACGCCATTGGAAAAGCCCAGTTGAAGACAAGGCAAGATCTATGAGCCAGGTTCAGCCAGGGAAAGACAGGCAAGGAATTCCAGAGACAGAATCCTTCCCCTCTGCTCCACCCCAAGATTCTCCGTCCTGTCATCTGAGGAATAAGAAGGCCGATGTGCCCATTATCCTGAGAGTCAGCAGGGCAGCCTACAGATTAGTTAAGTACCAAACAATATATTACCTCTTGATTCATATGCAATTTACTTGTGTATTTGGGAGTATATTCTGTTAATATGTAAGCACTAATTCTGGAATACAATCATTTATGTCTAAGGCTGTCAGCTCCGTTCAGGAGGAAGGTTCACTGGCAAAGGGAATAGCACTGCTCTCCCCTGACACATGCCAGCTGGGACAGGAGGTTTTCAATTCATTTGTTTGAAATTTAAATAAAATCTTTATTGGGAAGTGTCTGTCAAAATCTCAGGAAAAACCTCAAATAAAGGAGAGGACCATCACCATGGGCATAAACAGGAAAGTAAGAGGTGCTGTGAAAAAAAATCATACTGCATTTTCTACAAGCCTTATGCTTTGCCTTAATAAAAGCACAGGCAGTCTAATGCACAGTGCTACCAAGATTATTTTTTATTAACATGTAATGTATTATTTCAGGGGTACAGGTCTGTCAATCATCAGTCTTAACACAATTCACAGCACTCACCATAGCACATATCCTCCCTGGTGTCTATCAACCAGGACACTATCCTTCCCCTCCCACCCCTCAGCAACCCTAGGTTTGTTTCCTGAGATTATGAGTCTCTTATGGTTTGTGACCCTCTCTGTTTCACTGTTTCATTTTTCCCTCCTTTCCCCTATGTTCCTCTGCCTTGTTTCTCAAATTCCTCATATGAGTGAGAGCATATGATAACTGCCCTTCTCTGATTGAGTTATTTTGCTCAGTGCTACCAAGATTAAAGGAGAAGCTAAACCCAAAAAGAGGTGATACTGTGAGCTAGCATTCCTAAAAGAGAAATCTGGGAGATGGCCAGGGCTGAAGGCTAAAGATCAGCGCTGCTCAGGGCTTAATTAGGTACTGTTTATTCAATATATAAGCGTTCAATATATTTAAGCATTTTAATTCTGTCTACTCGATAGCCGATTTTTTAAATCAATTTATTGGTATGTAGGAAAATAACTGATGTATCCTTCAATACACTTGGAAAATACCTACTCTTAAAAATATTCTCGTGAGAAAATTCATTTTAACTTAAACCTTCCCCATCTACACACACACACACACACACACACACACACACACGACTTCTCAGGTAAGCTGTCAAACAGATGTTTAAATCTTACCGTCTAGGATCAGCCTTTGAATGGTAGTTGCAAACATACCCATCAGCTCCATCAGGAGTCAACAGACTATAAAAGCTCCATGTCACAAACCTAACTGCCTCTGTTTTTGTAAATGATGTTCTGTAAAAACACAACCACATCTATTTGTTTATATATTGTCGTTACCTATGGCGGCTTTCCCTAGAATGGCCGATTGAGTAGTCAAGATAGAGACAGCACAGTTTGCAAACTGAAGATATTTGCTATCTGGCCCTTCATGGAAAAAAAAGGGCTTGGAACTCCTAATCTAGTAAATGCAAATTTCTGATATAAAGTCTATAGTTAACTTTACTCCAAAGCTAGCCCATTCTTCCAGGATAGCTTAGATACTAGTGTGTAATAAACTGTTATTCAAAAATAGCAATGTGGTTTTGTGACTGTATATTGATTGTTATCATTTCCTTGATTACATTAACATCTATTAGATGAAAGTGTTATTCTGTAAAATAGAATTATGGGACAGTTTAGACAGCACAGTGTGAGAGCCAATGGCAAGAAACTGCCCACAGTGGAGCCCACACTGCCCAATAAAAGTGAGGAGGCTAATAAAATAGCAGGAGGGGTTATAACTGCCCGAATTTCCTGAGTGCTTATATTCTGCAGCTGTGGTGCCAAGAGACTGGCTGCTTGGAATGCCACTAGTAAAGCCAAACAAAAAGGAGAGCGTGAGGAAATTTTTCTAGTGAAAAAGGATTCTTCCTTACAAATTTGAAAATTGCTTCTCCTTTGTGTTATATTAGTTTTTTCCCCCTTTGAAATAGCATGGTTTCATCTTCTGCTGAATGTTTTCCCCCTCTGCATCAAAGAAAAATTAATCCCTTCACCTGGTTCACACAGACAGTTCCACAGGCTTAAAGTACATGATAAAAGAAGTTGAAATGGATAAATTTTTCAGTAAGTGAAAATGTTAAAAAAAAAATTCCAAGCTGAAATTAAAAAGAATTTTTTTTCTTTGTATTTTTCATGAAACTGAAGGTAGCAGCACTGATAAGCCAAGCAATCTGAAGGCAATAGCACCTATCTCCTTTCACGGGCCGTATTAGGTCTCCTCTCCCCACCCTGGGGGACCCCTCCATGCCTGGCCATTTAGTAGTTCTGAGACTAGGGACGAGCCACTTCTACTTTTGGAGGGGGCTCAGTCACCATGACGGCCAACAAAGAGCTGTTGACAGGGCTCCCGAAGGACCGAAGGGGACTGAACCGAGAGGTTCTGCGGTGTCTGCCCTTGTCAGCAAAACCTCACGAGAACCTCCACCCATAGCTGGTGATGGGGAAGGAAGGAAGTGAAAGTAAAATCAAGCATTTCTGTTGCTATTTAAAAGCCACCCTAGGAACAGGGCTAGCAGGGTAAAAAGTTGAAACTAAATGAGGCTTTCAGTTTTCTGTGGGTTTCAGTGATTGAAATGAGCCTGAGGGCTCCCCGTTTGTCTTTCCCCCTGTAGCAGTGGTTACACGCGGGGTTGGCAGGAGATAAAATGCTGCTGTGCACACACAACACAGCTTGTGGGCTAGCTGGGGTCTCTGCGAAGTTAAAGTGCCTGAGCCACTTCCATTTTTTTCTTTTTTAATATTCCTGGTATGTTCAAAAGTGAAATGCCAAGACAGAATTACAAACACTGCGCTGCATTTTTTTCCCACACAGACATCTATGTCTAAAAAACATTAGTAATTTTAACACATGCATTTAGGTAAGTGCTACATAATTATCTTGTTTTTCAGAAGATTATATAGCATTAATAAGCAATGTTTCTGTAGGGTATGCCATAGAGAATGAGACCCAAATTTACAAGAGTGGGATGAGCGATTCCTTCCAGTCACAGGAGTAAATGTTACTGCATGTACAGCCTCTCTCATTTGGGAATGATGCCATTTTTGAGACCCTCTCCAATCTGAAAGTCTGGGTTAAAAGGCTCCCTTGCCTTCCTTCCCACCTATTCACATGTAATTATGACTGGGAAGCAGCAGGGAGGAAAATAAAGGATTATGGAGAGGTCCATGATGGACTCTCTACATGTATTCTTCAAGTGCCTCCTATGTTCACAGTGTCATGATTCAGCTCCTACTCAGGGTTTGAATCAGGCAGTTTTATTCTCTACTTCTGTTATCAAGCCTTTCCAGACCTCAGTGGCCTTACCTACTACCTCATTTGTGAGGTAGCTCATTGGTAGTTGTGAGGATTCGATGATTTATACATGTAGAGGTGTCAGAACAGTGCCTTGCACGGTGACTGAGCAACATAAAAATTCTTTGCCCTCAGGAAGCTTCATTCCAGTTCCTTACTGCATTTTGCTCTCCATTCTCCCCTCTGCAAGCCCGCCTACCTGAAACAACTGCCTTGCAATATATAAAGATATTTGGTAAAACTAAATGTTACTCCTCTGATATAGGTGGGGGGGAAAGCATCAGTGTATTAAAGAATCTCTCTTAAAAATTCATTAATCAGCCACTCAACAAGCAATGTTAGGCACTGTGTAGGGGCTGCTGATACTGTAGTGATCAAACCAGGTATGGTCTCATCCGTGGGAGAGATATTAAATACATAAATCATTTTGTATAATGCCAACTTTTCGTTAAAGTGTAAAGTGCATACAGAAATTGAAGGAACAGCAAGCATACAACTCAATTAACTTTCACAAAATGAATGCACATACACACACAAACACACACACACAATTCATATCCAGATCAAGAATTAGAATCTTACGAACATCCAGATATCTCCCTCTGCCCCCTTCCATTTATGGCATGTGTATGCGTGCACGCATACACACACCCACACAGCCCAGGTAAATATTATTCTGACTTCTAAAACCACAGATTACTTTAGCCTATTTTTAAACTTTATAAAAAAGCTTTCATGCAAAAAAAAAAAAAAAGCTATCACGCCATGTACTCTTTTGTGACTGGCTTTTTTTTTTTACTCAATGTTATGTTTTTGATACTCATTCTTTATTGCATGTAAGTTGTAGTTTATTCTCATTCCTGCATATTATTGTACTGTATAAATGAATATACCCTTATTTGTGTATCCACTCTACTGTTGGATATTTGGGCTGTTTCCAGTTCAGAAATATTATAAATAATATTGCAGTTGATATTCTTGTATGCCATTTGTTGAATATATGCATGCGTGTCTGTTATGTATATACTTAGGAGTGAAATTGCTGATTATAAGGTCTGGATGTGATCAGTTTTAGTACACACTCTCAAGGAGCTTTTCCAAAGTAGTAACAATTTGTACCCTAGTCCACAGAGTATGAGAGGTCTGATTGCTCTACACTGTCTATCTCTTTCACTTGAGCTATTTTGGATGGTATGTTGAGGCATCTGCTTTATGAGGTTAATCTGTGTTTCCCTGGTGACGAATGCAGTCCAATGCCTTTTCTTTCTTTTTTTTTTTTTTTTTTTAAGATTTTATTTATTTGACAGAGAGAAACACAGCCAGAGAGGGAACACAAGCAGGAGGAGTGAGAGAGGGAGAAGCAGGCTTCCTGCCGAGCAGGCAGCCTGATGTGGGACTCGATCCCGGGTCTCCGAGATCATGACCTGAGCCGAAGGCAGTCGCTTAACCAACTGAGCCACCCAGGTGCCCGCAATGCCTTTTCATATGTTTATTTTCTGTTTGGATATCTTCTCTTGTGAGGTATCTATTTTGACATTTGTCCATTTTTCTATTGAGTTTGCTTCCTTTTTCTTAGTGATTTGAAGGAGTGTTTTATAGATTCCAGATGGTAAGAGACCTTTTACAGATAGATGTATTGAAACACTTCTATGGGCCATGGCTTATCTTTTTACTCTCAGTGGTATTGAAGAACTTAAATTCTTAATTTTAATGTAATCCAACTAATCAATACTTTTTCCTTTTATGGTTATTGTTTTTGCGTCTTAAGAAATCTTTGCCTGAGGCAGTTCTTGTGGAGGCAGCTAGTGCAAGACTGGGAAATTGCTATGCGTTGGACTAGCAGACAGTCCTGGCAGGACAGCTAATGGTGTCCCCAAGAAACCAAAGGGCAAGATGCCTATTCATGGCTTCTTTGTGAAGACATGCTGGGAGGGACATACACAGGAAAATCCAGAAACCCCTGTGAACTTTGCATCTTCCAAGTGCTCTGGGAGGTGGACTACAGTGTATGGGAAAGAGAAATGTGAATCTGATGAAATGGTAAAGGAACTTAAGGCTAGTGACCAGCTTAGGGAGGCAAGAAAGATCACAATACCCCAAATATTGTCATACCTCATCTGGCTTCTTCTTCTTCTACTTAGACCTCTGTCCAAGATCAAATCCATATACCTACTACACATGTTCACTGAAGAGATGGACAAAAAGTTGGTAATACATTATGGTACGCAGAATTCCTAAAATGCCTCCAGAAAGATATTCCATCTTAATCCCTGAAACCAAAAATGTGGTGAGACATCACTGATTGTGTTCTGTGGCACAGCTGGCCTTAAAATAGGAGATTCTCTGGATGTACATGATTTAGCCAATAAAACCTTTCTAAGCAGAGAGCTTTCTCCAGCTGGTGGAAGAGGAAGTCCAAGAGATTTGAGGAATAAAGGAGATTTGACTTGAAGATGCTGGAGGCCACGTGAAAGGGATTCCAGAAATTTAAAGAGGTGAGAGAGGGCCCTGGTCAGTTGCCATCAAGGAAGCAGGGTCTTCAGTCCTACAACCACGAGGAACTGAATTCTGCCAACCACTTGAATGAGCCTGGACATGGTGCCTACTCAGAACTTGCAGATGAAGATCCAGCTTGACTGAGAACTTGATTTCAGCCTTGGGATTTCCTGAGCAGAGAACTCAGTCATAACATACTGCAATTCTGACCTACACGACTGTGAGCTAATAAATCAGTGCTAGCTTAAGCTACAGAGTTTGTAGTAATTTGTGACACAGAAAAATAAAGCACATGGAATCACTTGAGTGATAGTGAGAAGCCACCTTATAATGAGGCAACAAAGTTGAAGATGAATGAGAACCATGTTGCCAATTATAATCTAAAGGAAAATGGGATAAAGGGGCCATCTAACATTCCCAGGAAGAAGGGTGGAGGAGGAAGATGAAGAGTATAAGAAAGGTATAAAGAGGATGAGGAGGATAAAAATTAATAAAACCATGTATCTGCCTCCATGTGAATATATGCAGGACAAGGCAGCAATTGACTCACTTTTTATTTGAGAAGGTATCTGTTGCTCTCATTGAGTTTGATTCCATAACTAGAAACAGTCACATTGTAGTTTTTCAAGTGCTCTAGAAATTGCAAGTGGTTTCCATGAAGGGTTTAGGGGTGTCAAAAACACCCACAAACATCTAGCAAAGTTGTTTGTATTTCTAAATATTTTTGGGGTACCTGGGTGGCTTAGTCAGTTAAGTGTTCGGATCTTGATTTCCGCTCAGGTCATGATCTTAGGGTTGTGAGACTGAGCCCAGATTAGGGCTCTGCACTGAGTATGGAGCCTGCTTTAGATTCTCTCTCTCCTTCTCCTCTCCCTCTACCCATCCCCCACCTTGCATGCACATGCATGGTGTCTCTCTCTCTCTCTCTCTCTCTCTCTCTCTCTCTCTCTCTCTCCCTCTCTAAAAATAAATGGGGGTGCCTGAGCGGTTCAGTTGGTTAAACATCTGACTCTTGATTTTGGCTGAGGTCATGATCTCCAGGTCTTGGGATTGAGCCTCCTTTGGGGCTCCACACTCAGTGGCTAGTCTGTTTCTCCCTTTGCCACTCCTCTACTTATGTTTTCTCTCTCAAATAAATAAAATCCTTTTTTTAAAAATGAACTACATAAATAAAAATTTTTAAAATAAAAAGACTGTCTTTTGTTGTCCATTCCATGACCTTGAGGTTTATATGAGTGGGCAGCTAAAATGTTCCTGGAATTAAAAAAAAAATTATTTGTCATTTTTTATAAGGAGTTTTATCCATTATAAATCCTTTTATCAATGGTAAATATATCCACAATTTTCAAAAAGAGAGCAACAAACTAGACAACCTCTTGTGGTCCCTGCCGGGTACTGGAACGTTGGGGGAGGGTGCACAGATGTGGGGGTTTCAGGGGCCAGGCCAAATTCGTCCATGTGGCTTCAGGTGGTCTTGTTTTTCTATGTTGTGACATAATAGTCTCCTGACATTCTTAGCTGTGAAATGGGGATATCAGATGGCATGGATGTGTTCTTGTTCTTTTTGGTTAAAACTGGTAGTTTGAAAATAAATGGTAAAACTCCATTGTCAGAAAAACTGAGCAGTCATCACTTCAATGAAAGTGCAGAAGCCTTTTGACCCTCAAACACACAATTTGAAACATTCTGGGTTTTTTGTCTTTTGGGTGTTTTTTTTTTTTTTTTAAATATATTTAGAATGCCAAGACTTTCTTTTCATGTAAGTGTTTTCTTTGAAACATAACCTAACAGAGAAGAGTACACCTAGAGCCAGCATGGAGCTCTATGAGTTTGCATAAACTGAACACACCTGGGACATGACCAGCTAGGAAAAGCCCCCCCCCTTCATTTATGTCCCCCCCCCCAAGTTAAAGCTGCCCCTTCTCCCCCAAGATAACCCCAGTCCTCACTCTTAATATAAAAGGTTCTGATTTCTTTCAGAGTGCTGAGATGAAACAAAACGGGAGTATTTTATTTTTTGAATGAAGGAAAAACATTTTTTTTTTTCTTTTACCTCAAGGTCATGAAGATCTTTTCCTGTTTCCTTGGAGAAGTTTCAGGCTCTTCCCTTCCGCACGTTGGTCTCAATCCGTCTCAATTCACTTTCGGGGTCGCAGTGGGGCCAGGTAACACCCCAGCCTCCCGCACCCAGAGCCCTGCGGCTCCACGTGGCCCCGCCCCCTTGGCAGCTCCCCAATGCCGGTCTCCTCTCCCGGGACTGCTGGCGCCTCGGAGACGCTTCTCAGGGGTTTGCTGCATGTGTTGTTTAGCCTCTGTCTGCTCCTCATATGGCGCCATTTGAGGATGCATGCTGAAGGGAAATCCAGCTGCGTGTTGGCCACCCCCTCCTCCCTGGATCTTTTAGAAATTCTTGGTTTCTGTGTCCCCAGAGGCTCAGCTTCTGCCGGGACCCAGAATGGAGGAGTGCCCTCCGGGTTGGGGCTGTGGGAGTCACTCTCCTCTTCCGGGGCCCCACACTCGTCTCACCTCCCCGGCCCCTCTCCGTTGGCTTCCCACAGATGAGCGCCACAGTTCGGATGACCTTTCTGGTTTTGCTGCTCATAAGTGCCAGTCAGCTGCGGGTTATTCCATATCACTTGCAACAACGGATACACTTTTCCTTGTAATTGTGATAAGGTTATGAAAGGAAACAAGTCCACACGGGGTACTATATTAATAGGAAATATTAGGAGTCTCTGGTTTAAAAAACTAAGTCTCTTTTTTTTTTTTGATTGAGATATAATTGAAATATAATATGGTGTAAATTTAAAGTGTACAATATGTTGATTTATATATTACAATATGACTACCATGTTAGCGTTAGCTAACGCCTCTATCACATCACGTAATTATCACTTCTTTTTTGTGGTGAGAACATTTAAGATCTGGTCTCTTAGCAACTTTGAAGTATATGGTACAGTATTGTTGACTATAGTCACCATACCATTTAACATCTCAATTCCCCCACACCTCAGCCCCTGGTAACCACCATTCTACTCTCTTTCTGGGAGTCTGTTTTGTCTTAAGTTCTACATTTAAATCATAGTATACAGTATTTGTCTTTCTCTGACTTCTATCACTTAACATAATGCCTTGGAGGTCCATCCAAGTTATCACAAACAGCAGGGGATATATCTGTAAATATCTATCTATATCTATAGATCGATACAGATATTCCCTCATCCTTTTTATCCATTTATCCAGCAGTGGACCCTGTTGTTTGTCCAGCTTGTTTTTATATCTTCCAGCTATCTCCTCTATGTTCTGTCCAGATCGCTTCCATACCTTCCAGATATTTCTTCTATGTTCTGTTTCCATTTCCTTGGGATATACACCCAGGGGTAGAATTGTTAGATCATATTTTTAAGTTTTGATTTTTAAAGTTTTGAGGAACCTCCATGTTGTTTTCCATGGTGGCTGAACGAATTTACATTCCAACAGTAATGCATCAGAGTTCCCCTTTCTCCACATCCTTACCAACACTTGTTTTTTTCTTTTCTTCATGATAGTCATTCTAACAGGTGTGACGTGATATCCCACTGTGGTTTTGATTTGCATTTCCCTGATTATTAGTAATGTTGAGCATCTTTTCATGTACCTATTAGCCATTTAGGTGTTTTTTTTGGAAAATGTCTATTTACTTTCTCTGCCCATTTATAAATTTAAAATCAATTAATGAACATATAATGTATTATTAGTTTCAGAGGTAGAGGTCAGTGATTCATCAGTCTTACATAATACTCAGTGCTACTTACATCCCATGACCTGCTTAACACCTATCACCCAGTTCCTCCATCCCCCCCATAGCAATCCTGTTTGTTTTCTATGATTAAGAGTCTCTTATGCTTTGTCTCCCTCTCTGATTTTGTTGTTTTTCCTTCCCTTCCCCAGTGATCCTCTGTTTTGTTTCTTAAATTCCACATACGAGTGAGATCATATGATAATTGTCTTTCTTTGATTGGCTTACTGTGCTTAGTCTAATCCCTTCTAGTTCTATCCACGTTGTAGCAAATGGCAAGACTTCAATTTTTTGATGGCTGAGTAGTATTCCATTTGTGTGTGTGTGTGTGTGTGTGTGTGTGTGAGAGAGAGAGAGAGAGAGAGAGAGAGAGAGCGATATGTCTCTGCCTATTTTTAAATTGGATATTTTGGCTTTCCTTATAGATTTTTGATATTAATCCCTTATCAGATATACGGTTTGCAATTTTTTCTTCTATTCTATAATTTAATTTCATTGATGGTTTAATTTCTTTGATGGTTTCCCATGCTGTGTAGAGTTTTTTAGTGTGATCACTGTCTTCTCTGGAGCCTGCTATAATTTTTCATAAGCACACCTGAGTGTTGGGCACATCAACACTGCATTAGTGGAAGAAGTCAACAGCTTAACATCTAATCCCACTTTCTCCATTAGTCCTTCATTTGGAACAAGTAATTTTGCCTCTCAAGTTCCCAATTTCCTTGATTCTAGCATTTCTTCTTTACCTTAAGAGCAGGATATTATCTTTTAAGTGCTTTAAACCCTTGGAACAAAAGGCGGTCTCTCACTGACTTGGGTCATTTGAAAAGAGGTGCCAGAGAAATTCTTTTCACTTATTTAAAATGGTGTGTGCATGCCTGAAAATCAGGACAGTAGTTTTTTTGTTTGTTTGTCTTTTGTTTTTTTTTGTGGTTTTTTTTTTTTAAGGTGGGAGAAAACAAAATAAATTCCCATAAGTCTACATACCACCCAAAAGCTGCTGAGACACAATCCTAAAGAAGGGATATCTAAGGCAAATGTCACTTTCTCTTCACATAATTTCTTCTACAGTTGATTCCAAGTCCACTCCAGCAGCTGGAATATGAGCACAGATTTATAGAATTCATTTGTAGGAGATGAAATTAAAAGCCATCAGATAATATTACCATATGATAAAGACTGAGCTTATTTTGATAATATACTGGGATGGAATGGAGTTCAGGGTACTTTTTTCTGTTTCACGCTTAAATTTGTAACTGACATCATCTAGTTGTCAAGAAAGAAGTTTTCAGGGCGCCTGGGTGGCCCAGTGGGTTAAAGCCCCTGCCTTCGGCTCAGGTCATGATCTCAGGGTCCTGGGATTGAGTCCCGCATCGGACTCTGCTCAGTGGGGAGCCTGCTTCCACCTCCCTCTCTCTGCCTGCCTCTCTGCCTACTTGTGATCTCTCTCCCTTAAATAAGTAAATAAAAATCTTTTTTAAAAAATAAAAAAGAAAGAAAGAAAGAAGTTTTCAAAAACAAAGCTGAGGAACGGGTCAGGGCCAAGGCGGATTGGAGAGTCCTGCTAGGAGTGGGATGATCCTTAGGTAAAGAGAAGGATTTGCTTATTTCCTGGCAGGGGTCTGTAGCTGATGAAACTCTGTAATATTGAGAACAGGCAGGGACCTCAGCAAATCTGAGTGATCACCCCTTTGGGAAAAAAATGCATACATAATTAGTTGAAAGTCCCTTCTAATGTAGGGTCAGAAGAAAATGAATGTTGTCCAGACAGGAGCCAACACCCAGAGATAACCTCCGCTAATAGATGATGTGATGGCTCAGAAGATAAACAAAATAAAGTGTAGGAGAACCGCAAGAAAAACAAATGGAGGGAAATAGGGAGGGAATAAAATAGAGCATGAATTAGAAGGAAGTGGCAACTTGGGGACAAGCCAGGGAAAAATATGAACAAAAAAAAAAAGAAAGAAAAGAGCTTACCACTCTGGTGGGGATGATGACACAGGGTAAGGGGCTACTTTGCAGGTGTGGGTGCAGGTGGAATATGGGAAATATCTGTACCTTATGCTCAATTTTGCTGTGGCCCAAAAACTGCTCTGAAAAAGAAAAAAAATAAATCTTAAAAAAAAAAGGAACTCAGAAAAAGCCAAACACACAACACTGTGATTGCTATGATGGGGTATGGAGAGGAGGGTTAGCATTCAATAGAAAAGCATCCAAGGCTTGGGATGTGACCTCTGTTTCATTTAACATTAGGGAATATCTCTCTTGGGATTAGAGTTCAAGGAAAAAAAAGAAAACAGAACAGACACAGCCATGTAGAACATAGAAAGGCCACAAAGTAGAGTGGACCAACTACCACAAGAAGTTTCTTAAGAGGGTTCCTCTGTTTCTCTCTCCATCCCTTGGTTTCTATCCCCACTCCTTCACATCCTCCCCTTCATTTTTTTGCCATCCTTCTTCATTCTTTCATGAAACCTTCCCACTAGTCACTTCTGGTATTTTGTACTCTTCTAATTGTTATAAGGAATAAATATAGAAAAAAAGATAATAGTCATAAAAACATAGGTAGATGTTAATATATATGATTATATATTATATATTTAGTGTATAATATGTACCATTATAATATCTGTTAATATATTAATATTTGGAATAAACATACACGATTCTCAAAATTTTCTCTTACTCTAAGACATGAAGGGACTCTGGATTTGAGTTTTATCTTGGCACTTGAAGGGTCATAGTATTTTTAAAGACATTCTAACTCTTGGTGGATCTCAGAATACCCATTCCTGAACCTGTATAATTTCTTTTTTTTTTTAAAGATTTTATTTATTTATTTGACAGAGAGAAACACAGCCAGAGAGGGAACACAATCAGGGGGAGTGAGA
Source organism: Spilogale gracilis (assembly GCA_004023965.1). Classification (NCBI taxonomy): domain Eukaryota; kingdom Metazoa; phylum Chordata; class Mammalia; order Carnivora; family Mephitidae; genus Spilogale; species Spilogale gracilis. Next base: position 108,799 of record PITA01002939.1, read on the forward strand.
GAGAGAGAAGCAGGCTTCCCACCTAGCAGGGAGCCCGATGTGGGGCTTGATCCGGGGTCTCCGGGATCATGACCTGAGCCGAAGGCAGTTGCTTAATCAACTGAGCCACCCAGGCGCCCCAAAATGAACCTGTACAATTTCTGTGTTCTCATTATATTCAAATACGTATTTCCTACATTAAAGTACAATGAAACTGTACAAAATATGATACTTTGTACTTTTAAAGCATTGTACTCCTAGAGCCAGAATTTTCCAAACTTCCTTGCAAGCCAGACAAGCACTATGTGCTTGCAATTTTATAGCAGAGAAGACTGAAATATAGAAAAGTTAAAAGGTTGAGCTAGTGCCTTACAGCAATAAAATAAAATAAATAAAACTAGAATTTAAGGGAAATAAGTCACACTCAATATTGAGTTTCCTATATAGAGAAACATGAAATAAGAAGGAAAATTTATAAATCAGGATTGTGAAAGTATTTTTTTTTTTAAGATTTTACTTATTTGACAGTGAGAAGCACAGCTAGAGAGGGAACACAAGCAGGGGGAGTGAGAAAGGGAGAAGCAGGCTTCCCGCCGAGCAGGGAGCCTGATGTGGGGCTTGATCCTGGGTCTCCAGAATCGTGACCTGAGCCGAAGGCAGTCGCTTAACCAACTGAGCCACCCAGGCACCCCAGGATTGTGAAAGTATTTTAATCAAGATTCTGCATATTTACCAATGAAAAGCTAATATTTCATAAGAACTGCCATTTAAGAGTAGTACTAACAAAAAATAACATGGTTTTGTTTTAATAATTTGTTTCTTGATCACTAATTAAATTTGTCATAAAAACAAATCTTCGTGCTTTTTGTACAAGAGCCAAGAAAATGAAGTGAGCTTAAAACCAATTATTAAATTTGTTTCATTCAGGTGTGGATTTATGCTGGCAAATTCCATACTAGTTATCATCATTTACCTTTTGGGGAAATGAGAGATCAGTTGAGATGATGTCTGTAATTGTCAAGAGTCCTTTAAGCTGCAATTAAAGATAAAGCTGCATATGCTATAGATTTAAACATCATTTGTTCAGCAGTCAAACATAGAACATTTGCTTCAAACTCCTAGATCTTACGGTAAGGTGAATGGAAACATGAGATTCCTAGGCTGACTAGCATTCTAACCCAGAAACTGATGGGAGAACTAAAGTCTGAAGCTATTACGGGAGGGCGGGCAGGGTGGACAGGGGTGGTGACTAGGGATTTGGGATATGGAATCTGGTCTGGTGTTTGTCCTGAGCTTGTGTCAGACCCACAGATGTGAAAACAACAGGTGGGGGGCAGTGTGCCAGTGCCCCGCCTGTCACCTTACAGCTTTCACTAGACAATTGCTGGACTGCACCCACAAAATTCTGCACCTCTTTGTAATGCACGACTCCTGTCACTAGGCTGTGTTGATTTTGTGGAAAGGAAATCAGATTTGAGGTCAGATGACCCACATCTAGATCATGTATGGGCTGAGTGGCTTTGAAGGAGTCACTTGACCTTTGGGGACCCGTTTGTTCTCTACACAAGAGGGATAACAATACCTCACAGAATGGCTGTTCTGTTGCCTTCTGCTTCTACTTCCCTTTTGCCTCTTGCACTTAACTCCTGGGAAGCCTTTTTAACAAGCTAGAAAATATATACCATCATTGGGGCTAGCTCATGCCATTGGCCCCTTGCTCAGAAAGGTCCTACGCTAAGTTGAATGCTCTGCTGTTGTCTCCATATTCTTCATTTTCAAACAAATGCTTGCATTTTCTTTTTTCTTTTTTAGATTTTATTTATTTATTTGACAGAGAGAGAGAGATCGATCACAAATAGGCAGAGAGGCAGGCAGAGAAAGAAGGGGAAGCAGGCTCCCTACTGAACAGAAAGACCGATGTGGGACTCAATCCCAGGATCCTGAGATCATGACCTGAGCCAAAGGCAGAGGCTTAACCCTCTGAGCTACCCAGGCGCCCATGGCTTGCATTTTCATTTTGCACTAAGCACTACAAATGATATGGTCAGGGTTGCCTGTTATGTTTTTCTAACTTATATAAAAAGTCTGGTTTTTAAATTTCTTGGAATTTGCTTCATTCCTAATCATCTGCTTTGAGAATCCCTATTTACTATTTTTGATTACTATTTTTGATTAAAATAGTTTGTATCCTATATATGGTGTGTGTGTGTGTGTGTGTGTGTGTGTGTGTGTGTGTGCATTTTCCAGAGCAAGCAAAATGCAAAATTCTGACCCAATGGTTAATTCTCTCTAGACTATCTAGATTCTGAATTTCTGGGGGAAATGTTTTCTATTTTTGCCCTAGTGCCTGGCACATTGCAAATACTCAATAGAAGGTAGTGGAATGTATGAATATCATGTATACTCTATAAGTCTATTGTGAGAGATATTCTCTTTGGGTGACAGAAGCATCCTCAGAGGGTAATTTATGGTTTTATTTTCTTTATTGTGACTTACAATGGCTAAGAGCATTTGACTTTCAAAATGCCTGTTGCTATAGCTTTCTTCAAGTACCTTTCATGTATCCCATTAAATCCTTTGACTGTCTAGAAAAAAAATGCAAATATACTTAATGTTTTATTCCCAATTATAATACAGTCAAATGTGATATTTTTATTAAGGAAAGTCAGGTTGTTTGTTGGGTATGCCATATGGTAATGAAAATCAGTCAAATGATTTTAAAGTAACAAAGTTGGGTTACCTCATGGGTTTCAGATATACATTTGGGAGAGGTGGGGACTTCTGCAGGGGCAGAGAGGTAGTAGCAAATAAGAGTGCAGAGTTTGTATTAGCACCTATAGCTACATAAAAATTTGCTCTGAAATCACATAAGCTTGAGACATTTATTTTTACACAGTTTCCGAGAGTCAGGAATCTAGGAACAATTTGACCAAGTTGGCCTGGCCCAGGGTCTCCCATGAAGCTGTAGTCATCTGAAGGCTTGGCTGGGGCTGGAGGATCTGCTTCCAAGAAGGCTCACTCAAGGCTCTTGGCTGGAGGCTTCAGTCCCTCCCTATGTGGACCTCTCTGTCGTACTTAAGACATGGCAACTGATTTCCACCAGAGCAAGTGACCCAAGAAAAAGCAAGACAGAGGCCACAGTGACTTCTATAATCTATCTCCAGACAGATACACTATCACTCCTCCTGTGTTCTATTGGTTGTGCAAACTGTCTTGTAGCAGTCTGTTTGGATGGCTATAACAAACTACCACCAACTGGGTGGCTTATATCAATAGAAATTTACTTCTCAGAGTTCTGGAGGCCAAGAAGTCCAAGATCAAGGTGTTAGCAGGGTCTCATTCTGGTGAAGGCTGTCACTGGGCTTCACAGCCACCACCTACTCACTGTGTCCTCATGTGGTAGAAGGGGTGAGAAATCTGTGGGATCTTTTTTATAAGAATACTGATCCCATTCATGAGGGCTCCAACTTCCTAACCCAAGCACCTCCCAAAGGCCCTACTTCCTAACACCCTCACATTGGCATTAGGATTTCAACATATGAATTTGGCGAATGGAGGGGGAAAAAACATTCAAACCATAGCACAGACCAACCCTAACACAATGTGGGACAGGGCAATGAGAGGGTGTGAACATCAGAGGTGGGAATCACTGGGGACTATCTTGGAGGCTGACTACCATGGAGTTGGTGGGTAAGCAGTAGCCTTTTCCCTGAGTTCCACCTGAATTCAGCGGGAAAGGAGTGGCAATTCAAAGTTTGGCTTCTTAGAAGTCTGGGAAACCAGACTCAGGTTTGTTTACAAGTCCAATCAATAGATTTTTATTAGATCCTGAATCAGGGGCTGCATTGTACAACAAAGGAAGAACAAGCATCCATGAAATGATGCCATTTGGAGTGACCCCATTTACTACATTCTCTGTGCTGTGTTAAGTACCACCGGGTTGGGGACACAGGTTGCCTTAGAGAAAGATAATGCAAAAAACAATATGGTGTGATGTAAGGTCAAGCAATGATAAATGCAACTCAGACTAACTCCTATCAGCATTTAGGGCTCCCTGCTGGTTTGCAAGAATGCAAGTCTTCTTGAAGGTATAGGTTCGTTGAGAACTGAATAAAGAGATGACATGAAGAGGTGAAGGGGCTAGTGGATAGGAGGGCTGCCCTGAGCAGTGCCATGAAGGGGCAAGAGGTTCATTCAGAAGCTGTAGAGGCTTGAATGAAACTGGCTTATACCTGCAGGGGATGCCAGAGGGTTCTACGCTCCCTTATATTAGAAAATGGAAGGAAGCAGAAGTATTAGTAGAGGGGAGGCCAAACCCACAAACGCCTGTCCCATAGCTACCATATGCAATGTGCTTGCCATGTGATTTTATTTAACTTCCAAATGACTGGGAGAAGTGACTTCTTTACATAAGTGGATTTTGAACCCAAGGTTTTCTGCATTCAAAGTGTACACTATTTTCACAAGACACTAGCCATCTCTGTGGGAATAGATCAGCTACGACCTAGAAAAACAGGCTGGACTCCCCAGGTGACTCCAAGTCAGAAGAGGGAAGGAGGACGCTTTGTAATGGGCACTTAGGCATGGGGTAAACTTCCTCCTTTCTGCCCATGAGCCTAGAAGGCAGACTTTGACCTTTCTAGAGACTTCGTAAAGGCAGAGCTGTCCACAATCTCCACCCTGCCTCCCATTGTTGAGATACACCCATTCTGGACTAGGTCCAAAGTGTGCCCCATGGAGAAAGAGGGAGGAAGGATTTGCTTCATACCCATTTCAAAATGGAGGTGCTTGCTTTAAACCACGTTAAATTCAAAAAAGCACTTTCTCATATGGAGACAAGAATGGCCTATTTCTTACTTGGAGATACTTGCGACTTAGGGTAATGTATGTAAGCTCACAGTCTCACCCATAAAATGTGGATAATGGTGCCTACCTCATTAGAACATTGTTTTAAAGGAGGTAACATTAAATAATATTAGCACATAATAAATGCTACATAAATTGTAGTTACTCTCTTTAATGTGAATTATTTTTTTCCAAGAAATGATTTATTACTCCAACTACGGTCAGCTTTGGCTAAAAATAATGTCACTTATCTGCTCTCTTAGGTGAACATCTGCTAATGGGGGGAGGGTGCTTACCTAAGAACAAACGCTGTGCAATCCTGAATAGCTTTGCTTTTCTGTATGTGTGGAATGGAACAAGCTTTTTTCCTGTCTTTCTTCTTTTTTAGAAAAATAGATTGTAAAGATGGCAAAGAAAATTACAAGCTTCCTGAGGAAGAAGGATGGGAAATTAGTCTCAAAACGACTTTGTAATTATGTCTGTGTGCTTTAGACATTTTGGCTTAAACCAAAGGTAACAAAAAGATATATAGTTTATGCTATGAGACAGTTTTAGTTTTTATCAACACAAATGTGTATACTATATTATGGTATTACAGAAGGTGGGTTCACATATTACTTATTTATTAGACTTAAGAGATATGACATAAAGGAATATTTTCAGAGATGATTAAGGTGAGGAATGCGAATCAGTCACAAATTGAAGTTACTCTTCTAGTGTGTGATTACACAGACCAGGAAAAAGCAATTTCCTGCAAGATTCTCCTCATCTAGAACTATTCCTTACACTTCCCATTTTGCAGGTGTCTTAGAGGAATAGCGGAAAGAAAGCCCATTGCTCAGAGTACACAGGGAGCTCTCTAGCCTACATCATTTGTATGTTACACCGTCTGGGACTACAAATTACTTAAAAAAAAGTAGGAATGAAAGATGGAGAATTAACCCCTTTGTTTACTCCCTGTAACAAGCCATCAGATAATTAAAATCTCAAAAATCCTTGTCTCACTGGCAGTTTCATTTATCGGAGTATGTAAATCATCCTCTCACCTCTTCACCTTACCTTGCTGGAGCAATAAGAATTTAATTACATCCAAATGTCTCGGGTGCCTCTGCTCCTTTCACTGTGTCTTATGCTCAAAGATAAGACCTGCTAGTTCTTCTTTATTTCTTAAACCCAAAGTTGATTTTCCTTTAAGTTCAAAACACCTCCAAAATATTTAGTAAGAGAATGAATATATGTTACATTTAGATTAAATGTGAGATCCCAGGAGAATTTTAGAGACATTTTGGAAGTTGAGAAAAGAATGTTTATTTATTCATAGGACTTCTGGAGCTTACCTACAAGAAATTTCAACTATTTCCTCTCAAAACAAGAACATGTGCCTAATACATTCCATCAGGAGTTATAAATGTACGTTTGGGAAGGTAGAAAGTCACAGAGGGTGAGATTCTTCCTGGGATTCATGAAGAAGAAGGTGTGAAGATGGTCAAATCAGATGAGAGTCTCACTAAGCATTGACTTTTACAAATTTGATTTCTGATGGCCATTGTGGCCTCTCCTTTAGATGATTGTGTCTGATGGCCACTATCCTGGGGTACACAGGCTTCTCTCTGGTCTGACTGAAGTACTTCCCTAAAGAAAATAAGATGGAGCAGCTCTACCCCAGCCTGGTAGAACTCTTGTATTCCAAGCATGGCTGATATGCATTTGCATCCCCCAGAAGACATTTTATCTTCAGGGAGACTAGGTTTTCCCTCCCTGTGGCTAGGTATGACCATGTGTCTAAATTCTAACCAAAGAGATGTTAGCAAAAAGTTTGGGCAGCTTCTGAGCACCTTCAGTGCTCAGATAACTATTGCCCACCTTCGAGTTCTCTACTTCTTTGTCCCTTCTATTTGGGACTGCAGGATGAACCATGTGGATGAGCTCCACTGTGGTGATATTGTCTTGTCAGAGAGGGAAACTAGGGGCAGAAATCTGAAGTCTTAAGGACTTTGTGAGCCTGCCATGACAGAGCTATATCTCTTCTACCTCCTCATTTCACGATTTTCTGCAACTTATAGTTAAACTAGGTAAAAGGTGAAATTTAGTTGTTTGTTTTTGCCAGTTTTGAATGCACCAGTGACAAGATAGAAAGATCGACACCTGAGATCACAGAGTTTTGTTGTTGGCATATTGCTGGGATTCTGGAAGTTTCTCCTGATCCATGTCAGTGGGGAACCTGGGGTCACTCACAAATCTTCCCTAAGGCCAAACTACTCCTGGTAGCTGTTAAGAATTTATAATGAAGAGTGGCATGTCAGCAACTCCTTGAATGTCTTTTTTTTTTTTTTAAGTTAATTAAGGAGAAGTGGGTAAAAATCATAATGGGTTATACTCTCTGGGATAGTTATTTCCAGTAAGAGAAGAAGTGAGTTGAGAATTAAACAACTATTCCAAATGATAGCTCCTCGAATGGTAATAGAGAACACATGTAAGAGTTCAAGATTTTCTTGTGAGCATTAAAAGATTATAATCCAGGGGCGCCTGGGTGGCTCAGTCATTAAGTGTCTGCCTTCAGCTCCGGTCATGATCCCGGGGTCCCAGGATCGAGCCCACATTGGGCTCCCTGCTCAGGGAGAAGCCTGACTCTCCCTTTCTCACTTGTGTTCCTTCTCTAGCTATCTCTTTCTGTCAAATAAATAAATAAAATCTTTTAAAAAATTATAATCCAAAATTTATAAAGAGAGGGAATGGAAGGGTATACATCTTGTTTAGACAAACTCAACCACAGTTGTTGCAATTATGGTGAAACCACAGTTCATTATAATATTTTGCAGCTTCTCATGCCCTAGAACTTCTTTTCTGCTTACAATCCTATGGTGTTTCATTAGGCCTGGTTCTGTCTTAGTTCTTAGTTCTTCTTTTGAGATGTTTACATGTCATTAGAACTCTCAACCACCATTGGCTGCTCATCCTTGATTAAGACCCTACCTTATGCAGGGTGACTGGGTGGCTCAGTCTTTAAGCGTCTGCCTTCAGCTCAGGTCATGCATGATCCCAGGGTCCTGAGATAGAGCCCCACATCAGGCTCCCTGCTTGGCAGCAGGAAGCCTGCTTCTCCGTCTCTCACTCCCCCTGCTTGTGTTCCCTCTCCAGCTGTGTTTCTTTCTGTCAAATAAATAAGTAAAATCTTTAAAAAAAAAAAAAAAAGAACCTACATTGTACTTTGCTTAATCAATCATAGGGGCTGCAAACTATGGCTCATAGGCCCAGTTTTAACACATGAGCTAAGAATAGTTTTCATATTTCTAAATGGCTCAAAAAAATGAAAAGAAGAATAACATTTTATGACAATAAAATTATATGAGGCTTACATTTTGGTGTCTATAAATAAAGTTTTATTTGAATGCAGCCATCCTTGTTCATTTACATGCTGTCTATGATCGTTTTCACACCATAATGGTAGAGTTAAAAGTTACACTGTAATCTGTATGGCTTGCAACACCTAAAATATTTAGTATCAGGCCCTTATAGAGAAAGTTAGCTGAACTCAGATCTAGTACAATGCAACATCTTAGTTTTGGAATTCGGAAGTAGAATCACCAAATTCGAGCATTGAAAGGGTATATAGAAAGCCTCTCATCAACATCCCTGACACATCCCTATTTTTTGTGCAGCTATTCCATTCTTAGGAATAGTTACTTAAAAGACAATTCTCATGTTCATTTATTTTTCCTAATTCTACTCTCTGAGCTTGGCCAAAGATTGGCATGTAATAGGTGTTTTGAAATATTCAATTATTCACCAATTACTTAGCACTTTCTATGTGACAGCATTGTTCTAAAAACAAATAAGTCATAGGACACTATAGGGTAAGGGCTGTAATTATCTTTACAGAAGAGGATACTGAAGTACAGGAAGGTTAATTCAATTTTCCAAGGACATATATCTTCCCAAGAGCCTAAGTTGGGATTGGAACTTAGTCTGCCTCTGGAATCTGGGTCCTCTGCTTCCATTTACTGAAGCATGAATGAGTAAAACATTTGATAGTTACATTCTATGTGTCAGCCTTTCAATAGTTAAAGGTGCCTACCAAATTCCTAAATACACACACACACACATATATTTCCTCCAAAAGCTGAAGCCATATAATGCTGCAGCATAAGAAACAAGGGAGGATATATTCTTTCTGTATTTTCTGTTTTCATTATGAATTTTTTTCATTTCTAAGTACACTGAAGATAGTTACAGGGTCTGAAAACCATTTAATAAAATGAAATGTTGAAAAACCTAGGGATAGTTAACTTGGAGAAGAGAACTCTTATTGGAAAATGGGGCAGTTCTAGGCTATAATACAACGTTCATGAAATCTAGAGGAAAAAAGAGCATGATCTCTAGTGCCTTAAGAAGAGCAAAGAGACTTATTTTCTAGGAGCTTCCAGGAAACCCCATGTGTAAGTCAGGATCCTCCAAGAGCTGGCATCAAGGCAGGATTATATGTGTGGGGCTTTCTTAAGGAAAAATGCACCTGTGAAAGGAAATAGGCAGGGAGCGGGGCAGGCGAGAGTGCAGTCAGTCCGTGATGGAAGTCTCATGTGGAGTGAAAGAAAGAGGAAGAATACATTTTATACTGAGCAGAGCCTTAGATGAATCCTTTAGCCAAGGCCAACAAAGGAGTCTGGAGTTACCCAGAAACCTGTCTGGCTTAGTACTTTTAGGATCCACTAACTTGGGGATGAATTTCAAAGTGTGCCTATGGCCCCTGGTCAGTGGTGATCCTATGATAAGAAGTGTTTGAGAGCCACTCTTTTTTTTTTTTTTTTTTTTTTTTTAAGATCTTATTTATTCATTTGAGAGAGAGAGAGAGAGAGAGAGAGCGCAAAAGTGCCCATGACTGGGAGGACAGAGGGAAACGAAGAGAGACAATCTCAAGCAGACTCCTCACTGAGTACAGAGCCCCATGCAGGGCTAGATCTCAGGATCCTGAGATCATAACTTGAGCTGAAATCAAGAGTGGGACACCCAACTGACTGAGCCCCCCAGGCACCCCTGAGGTACATTCTCATAGCTGCTACATCTCTCCTCACATCTCATTGGTCAATTATTAAATTTGTCTGTGTGACAGGATTAATGACCTGATTGGCTGAGGCCTGAATTCTTGAACCCATCACTGACCATGGGAACGGCATTTCCCAAAGGCCCATTAAGTCCACTGTCAAGGTGAGCTTCTCCTCCAGCTAGGGGTCATGGGGAGGAGGAGCTCATATCTAAATAAAAATCTGTGTATCCTTAGGAAGGGGAGAGGGGAATAATGTCTACGATCAAAACTTGTGCTTAGTTTGTGTGCACCAAAACATGTCTTAAAATCTATGGTGACCACAGTTTTTTTGTTAATTAATTAATTTATTTTCAATGTTCCAAGATTCCTTATTTATGCTCCACACCCAGTGCTCCATGCAAAACTTGCCCTCAGTACCCACCACCAGGCTCACCCATCCCCCACCCCCTCCCCTCTAAGACCCTCAGTTTGTTTCTGAGTCCAAAATCTTAAAAGTAGTGGTGTTTGGGATGGGAGGTGAGGATCAAAGTCAATGCCACTGAAGAAATCATTCTGTTATCTATGAAATATGTGTTGTCATAACTAGTTTTGGATCATCTCATAAATTGTTGATGTGCTGGGCATCTCATAGTAGGAATACATCAATCACAATAGCTAGTATTTCCAGAGTAGTAAGTATGTGCCTGACAGTGTGCCTTACACCCATTCTCATACTTAATGCCCACAACACCCTAGTAGACAGGCATCTCATTACCTCCAGGTTATGTAGAAGGACACTAAAGATGGAGAGCGTTATGGAACTTTCTTGACAACATAGCAAGTAAATCATTGACTGTTTGCAAACCTGGAGCATTTCCTCCTCCCTAAATTCTTATTTTGACTATCTCTTTTCCAGCTTTCTTCAATAAAGCTTCTTAAAAATAGGTTTGCTTCTCAGGAGCTCTTCTTTTCTAGGTGAGAACCAGAGAGCTTTGTGTTTGCTTTGATATTAGTGGCACTCTCCCAACATTGGCTTGAGATTACTGTTGAAGGCTCTCAATGCTGGCATGATACCAGTTGAGGGGCAAGTTGCCCTTAATAAAAAGTAATTGCAGGTAGCCAAATACAATACAGCACTGTGCTTTGGAACTGTGCCATTTGGTTGGCTTTGTAAAAAGATCAGTTTGCTGTATCCATTTTGGTTGCTCAGCTGTTGCTGATAGGCACCGAGATCATGTGGAGCTCTCATTTAAGGGAACCAATAGAAAGACAGACAGGACCAAAAAAACCGACTAGGGCCATGGAGAGAATTTCAATGGTCATCTCAATGACAAATCATTTGATTACAGTAATCTTTACTGTGGGCGTGCTCTGCTTTAAAGAATACAAATTAACAACACGGATAAATGAAAGGGTGATTATCCACTTGAAAAGGCATAATGAATTTACAGAAGGATTCATTCTAAGAGTCCCTTGAACATCAATGAAATGCATTTAAAAGGCAATTCATTATATATAATACTTAATGTTTTTTCAAGAGTATAACCACTGGGTTAAGGGCTATTCACATACACATGTTTTGAAGAAATATATTCAGATATCTTCAGCAAAATCAAATTTCAACACATTCTTATGTATCCATACATTCAAGAACTTATTCATTAAGGTCTTATTCTGTGCAAGACACTATACTACACTTTAATACTCCGACTCGAGAGGTCTAGGGGCAGGCTCCCATTGTGCGTTCCCAGCATGTTTCTAGACTACACCGTGAGTAGCAAGGGCTTCTAGAAAATCAGGTTGGGAAATGAGGCAGAAATTAGGAGAGATGTGAGGCCTGGAGACTCCCAGCCCCATACGTGAAGGCTGAACCTGGGGAAGCCACTTGCCACGGCTGGCCAGTGAGCAGGTCTCTGGTGGTGTGGCAGCCACCAGCACAAACAGCGGCAAGCCCTTAGCTCCTCCCGGTCTTGCCGGACACTGGTTGTCATCATCCCTGCTGCTGGAATGACGCCTATTTGCAGAAATTGCTTCAGTCTCCACCATCTGAGTGGGAGCACCTGGCCAGCCAAGCCCTGCTTGCACCTGCACTCTATTCCTCGGAGGGGAAAAGCTGCTCTCTGCTTTCTGCTCTGAAGCGGGAGGGCAGGCCCTGCTTCCTGCCATGACTCACAATAAAAGAAGTGTCCCAAACCTAGGAAAGAGGTTCAGATGCTGGGCAGCCAAAAAAGTGATGAATATCCCCTATGAACTACAAGTTTATACGTAAAAAGGACTAAGTTATATGCAGCTCACCTTTCCGTGATTGGCGGTGCAGAGCTGAAATTCCCAGGAGCTGCTTGTGTAGCCTTGGGCCCTCCGCTCTTCTCCCCAGCCTCGAATGGAAGCAATGGGCCTTCCCGTGCTCCATGCCATGCTTATATGGCCCCTTTTCATATTTGGAGTACAAGATGTTCCCCGGTCCAATTCTCGTTTCACTTCTCATTTAATTGCAAATTTGTCTTGTGTCAGAATTTTTTTTCTAGATTAGGTTTGTGATGGTTGATGAACTCCCAAGATACTTAGTTTATCTTCCTGATGGGATTTGTAGGATAATTTCTCCAATATTAAAAAATAAAGGTAAATCTTATGCTGTGGCTAAGAAGAATGAGAAATGTCAAAGTGTATGCCTGTTTGCTCCCCTTTTAGGCTCACTATCCCCATCCACACTGTATGCTGGTTTTCATTAAAAAGTGACATTTATCTTCCCAAAGTGAATTTGTCTTGCTATGATAGGAACAGAAAAATGTCACAATTTACTGCAACAAAAGTAAATACAGGAAAAGATAAATGATAATTTTTAATGAAAACCATAATTTTAAAATAATGTATTTCTTAAGTATACAATATTCTAATAGGGACAAAAAATTGTCTTGAGAATTCAAATAAAATAAATTCTCGTGGCTGGCGAAGGGAATATATTGGACAAAGATGCTTGTTGTCAAGACACTGCAAGGGGGACTTTTATTGCCACATAAGTTCTCCTATTACTAGTCACGGAAGGCAAAAATCACAGCTCTTTCTTGCCTTAGAAGAGAAGAGGGTAGCTTTAGACTTTGGAGTGAGACAGGGAAAAGGGTACTCATGACAACTGGCCACTTGACTGAATTCCCCCACTTTTTAATCCGATGTGGACACAGCCATCAGTAAAAGGGTCCAGGTGCCGGAGACTCACACCTCTGAGGCTGCGCAGACTGTTGGAAACCACGCGTTACGGACCGCGGGAGACATAGCAAAGCTCTTCGCTCCTTTCTTCCCTTGAGAGAAGAAAAATATTGAACTCACCTAACTTAAAAATTGACGAGGAGTAACTTAAACAGTAACTTTGTAGCTGTAGCAAATTTAAATAGTATTCTGGAAGGGCGCCTGGGTGGCTCAGTGGGTTAAATGCCTGCCTTTGGCTCAGGTCATGATCCCAAGATCCTAGGAGGGAGGCCAGCTCCCCCCACCCCACCATGGGTGCCCTGCTCAGTGGGAAGTGGACCTCTTCCTCTCCCCCTTTCCCACCATGTGCGCATGCGCGCACTCTCGCTCACTCTCCAATAAATAAATAAATAAATAAATAAAATCTTTAAAGAAAAAAGTGTTCTGCAGGTCCCAGGACCTGCTTTTCATTCTTATTCTGACACTCCTTTCTCATCTGAAGAATGAGAGCATTGGAGTAAAAGGCCACAGAGATTCACAAAGATTTTTTTCCTCCTTTAAGACTGTGGTTCTACAGATGAGAAGAATCTTTCTCTACAACATGTTCTGCTGGAGCGAGAGGGGCCACATTAGGAAGGGACGGCATCCACAGATGGGGAAAATAAACTGAAATAGAAAGAACAGGAAAAAGAGGGAAATAAGGAGAGGTCTTTGGTGGGTGGATAGTAAGAGGAGTTCCAGTCCGACCTGCTGTGGCTTCTCCCTTTCCCGGGGGCTGTGGGATGGGACCCAGCGACAGTCATTTGCAGACTGGCCTTGGAAGCTTTACCATCTGCTTCTGACAGAGGCGGTCTTACCAACTCACCGCCAGGTGAACTGATTTTCTGATTATCTGTGGGGACAAGATTAAATCAAGTCTCCTGTTACAGTTTCTCTTCCATTGATCTTTATGGTGCTCTTTTGAACAAAGGACCAGCAATTAGTACACTTAGAGCCTGAAACCTGATTCAGAACCAGAATAGAGATAAGAATCAGGAACCAAACCATAGCCACCACCTTAAGTGTCTAAGTAAAGGTGACTGGCTTTTGTTTTTCAACATTTTTTTTTCAGTATGCTTAATATGTTGAGAAAAGGAAAAGAGAAGCCTGACTTTTAATTAAAAAGTAATTTAATTCTCAGTTTACACAGATTAGGATAGATTTACTTACTGGTTTTGGTTTTTCTTATTTTGACTTGAGACATGAAGGGAACAAATGGAAAAAAAGTTCTTCTACTTTGACCCTGAATATTATAGGTCAAAATAGTGCTTTTTAAAGACCTATGGTATGCCAGAGTCTTTCGTATGATTTGGCATTTGCAGAAACTGTGAGATTGGCCCAATATCCCTTACGTTGGAGTGAAGGGGACAACTCTGAGGTATACATGAGCCTTGAGTTTATGCAGGGGTCAGGCTCTGGTCTCATTTCAAGTTAGGTGTGCATACAGCTGCTACTCAGTTTCAGGACTTATCTGGAAGGAGCTTGGCGGTAAAAGGGGAATACAGTTGGCTCAACTGTAGGGCAAGATACCAGCAAAGGCCTAGAAATGGACCTGCCTAGCCCTGAATCAATGTGTATTGCGCCCATATGTGTGAGGGGCAATAATGCACATCATAGCTTATGGGCTGAATAAATAATGGTACATGCACGGTATTTTCCAAAAGAATGACTCTTCCTCAGAAGTCAAAATGCTAGTATCCTGAATTGGTCTTTTGGTCTTGCTTTCTGGAAATGAGTTTTGATCTGACTAGTCAGAATGATCCTATAACTTAGGTAGATTTCTTAACATTCTTCAGTTTACTTTTGAGAACTATCATACAATGGTGAATGACCAAGAGTCTGGGCCCACTTACTTGTGAAAAGCAGACTTTCTACGGGGATGAAACTGCATATTCTTGCATAATAGGTCAGAACTACCATAAACAAAAAATGACATAAGAACCAGCAATTTTCTGCTAGCACGTAAATCTTGAATTGTTTGCTACACAGGAAAGCCAGTTAAAAATAATTCTATATTCTAATAAAGCTTTTCTTTACATAGGTTACTTTACATGTTATCAAGAAACAGGAGACTCACTTTAAAAAAAATAAATAGGGGCGCCTGGGTGGCTCAGTTGGTTAAGCGACTGCCTTCGGCTCAGGTCATGATCCTGGAGACCCGGGATCGAGTCCCACATCGGGCTCTCTGCTCAGCGGGAAGCCTGCTTCTCCCTCTCTCACTCCCCCTGCTTGTGTTCCCTCTCTCGCTGTGTTTCTCTCTGTCAAATAAAGAAATAAAATCTTAAAAAAAAAATAAAAAAATAAATAAAAAAAATAAATAAACAGGCATCCAGCAAAGAATTCAGAATTGAAGAGAACTTACATTGTCATAATTGTTTCCAACTATGAGATATTTCAGACAAGAGTCAGGCTTCAGATAAAGCGGTATCTACAAATAGGTTTTAAGAAAATGAAGTTGTGGGGGGAAGAGTTCAATAAATTTGTAATTGTGAGATAGTAGAAACAAACATCAATCGTGAAGGGATAAGGTAAAAAAGCTATGGTCTGTCGAGACAGCAGATATGATGTCATCTTGAACTATGATGATGGAGACTACTATCTCCCCCTCCACCCTTTACCTGTTTCCACAACATCCCACTTAGGCAGCATACTCTTATCTGAAAGGGAAAGGAGAACATAATGAGAAACACAAATGCAGAGCTATATTTGTGGGCATGGGAAAATGTCCAAACATATTGCTAACTGGAAAAGCCAGGTTCTAGGACATTATGGAGAATTCCATCTTCATGTACATATTCATAGAGAGATACTGCTAAGGATATTCAGCACAATGTAAATGGTGGCTATCTTCAGAGAGTGGAGTTTCAAGTGATTTCTACTACCACATTTGTTCATTTCTATACTGTTGGAATTCTTATAATGAGCATGTATCATACCTGCACTCAAGAAAGAAAGAAAGCAGGGAAACAGTTTTTTTCAAAAGAGTAATAATCATTAAGAAGCAGTAACCTGCAAAGCTTATAAACATTTTTTTCAGCAGAATATGAAATTTGACAGAATGTAACACATTTTTAAAGGCCCCAAAACTTGGTAGTCATGTGCTTATTGATCAACTGGTTTTCTACCATTTGAGTAATATGTATAAATACATGCTTTGAACAGAATTTACCAAGATAGATTAAAAAAAAAAAAAAAGCGAGATCTAAAGATGTGATTTGAGCCAAACATGTGAAACGAGTCTGAAATAATACCAAATGTCTAACTGTTTTCTATCATTGACTAGAAGTATGTCGATAATGCAGGTTTCATTTGTCATGCAGACATCATTAGAATGACTGAGATGAAGCCTCGAGAGCAGGGGAGGAAGCAAGGGCGTTTGGTTTTACACCTGCCTTCTAGGGCACATTTGTATGCAAGAGAGACAACAGCATCAGCAGCATCTCAAACACAAAGGACATCTAGATGTCCAAGGGCACACCAGATGTACGTTTCAGACACAGCGACAAATCTCAAATAGCACTCCACTGTTAGATCATGCCATGTTCCAGTACCAGTTTGGTGCTCAGGAGCTCAGATTCATTAAATTGTTATCGTTCACTCTCTGTATTCAGAAACGCGGCATGTCTGAGTCCAGTATTACAGAGCTCAGCAGACAACTGAGATGAGAGCGAGCTAGATTTGGGGTGGAGCAGGAAAGCCTCCCCTCCCTGCAGACTTGGGATTCTCTGCAGTGAAGGAGTGTGGGCATTTGAAAGCCAGACCACATCACATGCAGAGATGAATTCGCATTCAGTAAACAGTCTGTAAGGCAGTTGCCCCGCCAGCACTGAAAGTCTGCGTCCTGAGTATGCCCAGCCTCCTTTAGAAGTCCTGTGAGCTGTTACCCTAATGGATGAGAATTGAGGATCAGATCAAGAAACAGAAACTGTTCAGTGTGATTAGTTCTAGGGCATGTCATCTTCAAAGTGGATTAATTTGATAATAGCAGAGCATTTCTGAGGGAAGAAAGAAAATAAGGTTAATGTTATGTAAATAGAGACATTATTATTTTCACCTCTTGTGACATAAACTGTTCTAGAAACAGAATGAGGGAAATGAGGAGGTAAGCACTGACAGAAGCAGTTCCTTCCATCTGTGGATAATTGCACGGTGTGCTGACAGCTCTGGGCTGTCCCCGAAAGAGTTCTTTTATTTGGGGGCAGTCCCAGGCCAGGTGGGTGGGAAGAGGCAGGCACAGACCCCGGGGCAGGGCAGGGGGGCCCCCGCAGGTGTGATGGATAAGACAGGAGGTGGTTGAAGAATGCTCTCAGTTACGGGTACCAGGCCCAGGACAGGAGGCTCTGAGCATGCGCCGCAGACAGGCCAAGCCTTCTCCCTGATGCCTGTGGGAGCCGAGTCGCTCACATTCGTGTGTCTCGGACCTTTTATTAGCTTTTTCGCATAAAGAAGAAGGTTCACCGCTACTCTGCAGAGTAAGGAAGGACTATTACCACTGTCATTTTACAGATGTGAAAACTGAAGCTTAGGAAAAGTTAGGTAACTTCTCAAGTCACACAGAGCGCCCCCCCCCACCCCCCTTCACCATTCACTTGCTTCCCAGTGCCTGGTGAGCTAAGTAGCCCAGCAGCACCATTGTCCTCAGTCCCAAACCAGCTTTCTCCTTGGGAATTTGGGAATTTAAAAAAGATTTTATGCGCGGGCGCCCAGTCGGTTGAGTGTCCCAACTCTTGGTTTCAGGTCAGGTCATGATCTCAGAGTGTTGAGACTGAGCCCAGGGATTGGGCTCCCTGCTCAGCAGGGAATTTGCTTGATATTCTCTGCATCTCCCTCTGCCCCTTCCCCAACTCATGCATGCAACATGGAGGCCTCTCTCTCTCTCAAATAAATAAATCTTTTTAAAAAAATTATGCCTTTCCATCATGTCACATCAAGACCATTTTTATGCTATTATCTTTGTAATGCCCTATCTCTGTCTGCCTTCCCTCAACCATCTCCAGCCCATCAATAGTTATACAGTCTATAGAAGAGTTAAATACATACCTAATTAGAAAGCAAGAGGAAAAGGACAGGCCTGGAAGGACACAGAACTAAAATTTGGGTGTTGAACTGTCTGGTAGTGTTCTTCCTTAACTCTGCCTAGTGACTTGGCTAATGGTCAGTAGACATTAAACGTTCCTGGAGAGTTGAATAACAATTAGAGCTCAACTTCTCCCAAGTTCTTTTTAAAAATGAGACCAAAGCTTACTCAAGGTGGCAAATTAATGGTAATGCATTTTTAGCAGTCAGGTCAGGCAGTAACCTAGAGGAAGGTTGCTGGGAGTGTGTGTATCAATTTGCTTGCTCCCATTTCCCCCTTAGAAGGAAAATCAGGTGTTTTATCTATAGACATTCTACTCTCAACTCTATTTTTTTTTTAAGATTTTATTTACTTATTTGACAGAGAGAAACACAGCCAGAGAGGGACCACAAGCAGGGGGAGTGAGAGAGGGAGAAGCAGGCCTCCCAGCGAGCAGGGAGTCTGATTCAGGCCTTGGGAGCGTGACCTGAGCCCAAGGCAGACACTTAAGGACTGAGCCACCCACTCGCCCCTTCCTTCCTGTATCTTACTCAGCTTCCATAAAGAAACTTGTATTTCCTCTTTAGTTTGTATCTTATCTATATTCTAACGCAAAACATTAGCCAAGTCATGTATTATCAGTCCTTCTCACTAATTAGGTTCAAAATCTAAGCATTTTATTAAGTACAGATGAATTCAAAGGCTGAGAATCGCCAATACATCTGCATAAAAGACTCCTGGGAGATAATGAGCAAGGAGAGATTTCCATTAGGGGAAAGGAAGGATTGAATTCGTGAGCTGTATCTATATCTCTATTGCTAAGTTTAGAGACCGCCTGGCTCTCCACGCTTATATTAGAAATCACTCAAATAAGTGACAGCTTTTTGTGAGCATAAACTATTCTGGGCAAGGTGATAC
The DNA here is from genome assembly GCA_004023965.1 of Spilogale gracilis. Taxonomy (NCBI): domain Eukaryota; kingdom Metazoa; phylum Chordata; class Mammalia; order Carnivora; family Mephitidae; genus Spilogale; species Spilogale gracilis. The sequence goes on from PITA01002939.1 coordinate 127,839, forward strand.
ACTAGGCATATTGCAATGTACACATACTCAAATATTAAGCACTCAGGAGATTAGAAATATGTACGTAAATATTATTAAAACTCTATGGTAAGTGAAATGTCAGTGTGAGTCACAAGCGCTGAAGAATTCAGAGGCGGAGTTCGCTTCTGGTTAGAGTAATGGGGGAGGGGAAGCTTCCAGGAGGAAGTAAGATCCAATTTGCACTTGAAAGGATGCTGTGGTGGGCACATTAGTTGCCTAACCAGCACCCATTCACCCATTTCGTATTTTTCAGAAACCCTCCAGGCCACAGCCCATTTGTATCAGGTAAGCAAATTCCACATTCAGCTCCAAGGGAGAATTCTTATTTTATCTATCTATCTATCTATCTATCTATCTATCTATCTATCTATTTATATTTATTTATTTTAAATTTTATTTTATTTTTTCAGTGTTCCAAGATTATGCAGCACACCCAGTGCTCTAATTCATCTAATACTAAATGGTTATGGTAATCTCACACTCTCTTCCTTCCCCTCCCTCATGATTTGTTCAGGGAATTAGGCTTAAGCCAATGAGTGGATGGCATTTCCATAGCAATTAATATTGGTCTAGGGGTAAGCATGTAAGCTTCTAAAAGGAAGGACTTCAGTTTCTTCATTGGGAATAAGATTTCTATTCTCTCCCACTGCACAGGAAAAGGATATTGGTTGCCCTAGTTGCTTGTGGCGGTCATTTTGAGATCATGAGAGACCCTGGCATGAGGACAAAGCTGGCACGTGGAAGAAGGCAAAGGCTGGAGAATGAGGGAGATGCAGGGCGGGAGCCCTATTTGTACTCTGCCCACAGCTTGATTCGCCTCTAGATCTGTGTGTGACAGAATACACTTCTTCAATGTTTAAGCCAGTTAGAGGTAGGTTTTCTATAACTTACAGCCAAAAACCATCTAAATTGCTACCAAATAGTAGAGCTGGTTCCTTTCCTAGGATTTATTTCCCTCTTTTCATGACAAAGGAAGTAAGTGCTATTTTTTTTTGAGGGGTGGGGAAGGGGACAGGAATCTTTCATTCACCATTTTGCCTTGTGTTTTACACTGAAGAGAGGATCTCCTAGTTCCAAGCAGGACTGGATGCAGTGATTGATTCAAACATCCACTCAGAAGACATAAGGAAAAATTGCTGAGGCTTCTTAGCCTGGGAAAGAAGCTTCTCTTTCCCTTAAGAACTACCAGGTATATCTTTCTCTACTCCCCTGCATGGCAGGGAGAGGGGCCTATGTTAATTTCCCAGGGCTGCTATCATAAATCACCACAAACTGGGTGCCTTGAAACAACAAAAATTTATTCTCTCACAATTCAATAGACCAGAAGTCCAAAGTCAAGGTGTTGACAGGGCCACCTCCTTCTGAAGGCTCTAGAGAAGAACGCTTCCTTGCACATTCCTAGCTTCCTGGCGGTCATCCCTCGCTTGTGGCCCCATCCCTCCAATCTGCTGCTGTCTTCACGTCCTCACAGAGTGCCTTCTTCCATTTCTGTGCCCAAATGTCTTCCTTCTTATAAAGACACCAGTCACTGGATTAGGGCCCACCCGAAACCCAGTATGACCTCATTGTAACTTATTATCTGCAAAGACCAAATTTCCAAATAAGGCCACATTCACAGGTTTCAGGTGGACATATGTGACTTTTGAGGAAATACTATTCAACCCCGTGAAGGACCTAGAACTTCAGAAGCCCGATTCGCCATCCTGAAGGAAGCTAGCCTGAGAAGGAAGCCAGCACATGGAGCCACGTGGAGTCAAGATAATATCAAAGTAAATAACATTGGCCTCTGGCTAAAACTCTGCCTAAAGTTTGTTTCACATTGAACATTTAATTTACTTGAGCCAGAAGGCTCCGCTTTTTAGGTAAGCCACTTTGTGTTGGATTTTCCTTTGCTAGTTACAAAAAGACCTGTCTAATGGATAGAAATTGATAGAACGTTGCTGAGAGGAAGCGGGTCATGCTGGATAACGGGGAATGGCTGCAGAAAAAAAAATTGAGGTTAAAATAAAATGAGTGTCTGAATACAGGTCTGGTTAAAGGAGAGTATTCATGAGAGGAGCAGAGGGACATAAAGTTGTAGGACTGATTAGCATGCATTTGGAGGTCTATAAATGTCAAGCTAAAGAATTTGAACTATTTTTTTTAAGGCAGATATATATAAGATGATTTTTGGACATGAAAGTTCAATTAATTAACATGATATTTTAGGTTCATTAACAGTGAAGTGCAGATAATATTGGAAGGGGACAGAACTCAGATCATAATTTACTGCCTTGATATTTACCAATTTCATCAAGGGTATGGTGATAGCTGCTAATATCTGGGCTGGAATTATTCCATGCTTACTCTGAACTCATTCCCACCCATTACCTAATCTGGCCTTCTTCCTGTAACTAGGACAGACCACACTCACTCTGCTTTAGGGCCTTTGCATTGGCTCTTCCCTCTGCCCCAAGTGCTTTTCCTTCCCAATTTTTGTATTGCTGGTTCCTTCTTGTCACTCGATACTCAACTCTACTCTTGCCTCTTCAGAGAGGACTTCCTTGACCAGTCAATCTAGAATAGCCACTTATCCCTCTTTATCAGAATGCCCTATTTTGATTCTCAGGAAACGTAAAAACTTCTGCTATATATTTTTTTGTTTATTCATTTATTCACTTTTGGAGACCCCTCCACCTCTCCCAACTTCAAAGTAAGCTTCCTAAGAGTAAGGAGCTTCTTGTTCTTTTCATGGCTCTATCCCCAGTGCCCAGTAGGTGCTCAATAAATGCACGTGCTATAAAAAAATGATTAATAAATCAATTTGGCTATGAAGTTTTACAATTCCTGAAATCTTGAATCATTAAATAGTTTTGAGATTAACAAAATTAAGTAATTTAGCTAATCAGGAGATAAAATATTTGAAAGATAAATTTTGTTTGAAAAGCAGGCAGGAGTGGAAGAACTGAAATACGTATTTCTCTCAATGTTCCAAAAAGACAGGGTTGATTTTCAAAACAACACTCTCATCTCATAAGGCTGTTTCCACCAGCAATCCCTTGGGCATAAAGAAAAGCTCTGGGGAACTTCAAAGGCATATATTTAAGCTTTTCTGTTTCCATTTTCCCTAGTGATACTTTCATTTCAAGACTAGCGTTCCGTAACTACCTCTAGGTTTCTAGAGCAATTTATGTTTCTGAAATGATTTGGAATGAGAAGCATCCTCTACTTTAACTAGAACCAAGCCCTCTCTATTCTATAGTAAGTAGAAACTTCTGTGCCTTTTGCCTCCCCCAAAATGCCTTTGACCTCAGCATGCAGCTCTCCCACTGCTAACAGTGATCATCTCTTCCTGAAACGTGCCTCAGTCCATGATGAGAAATCTTTGTCCCATGGAATGAAGACCAAACAAGCCTCAGCCAGATAACGAAAGAGCGCATTCCATGTTGCAGAGAACTTTCTAAGCCAGCCCTCCTCCATTAATCTCCTGGATGCTATTAGTTATAATATACCCTTCGTGATTTTTTTTTCTCAGATTACAGTGAATGAGCCTCTGGACATTCTGACTGAATTCGACTGAATTAGCTGGTAAATTATTCGAAGTTGCCTATGGAGGCCACATGAGAAAAAGAGCAGTGTTGGCTTGAAGGAACCTGTCAGTCTGGGTAAACTGGCCACTAACTTCAAACAACGAATATACTCACAGCTCAAAAGACTGGCACATCTTAATTTGCTGTCAATTGAGGCTGGGAATGAAACTCTAAGGGCATGATAAATACTAATATTTTTGTAGTAAATGTTAATTAATTGAAATTACTGGGGTATTTGCTGGAATTCGAAAATCTCTGTCACCCAGAAATGTTTATTTTTCCCCCCTTTCTCTCCCTCCTTCTTCCTTTATTCTCTGTTCCCCCTCCTTCTAGATAATAGTTTTATTATTTAGAGCATTTAATCAGGAATGTTTTTGTATGAGTATCCTTTTAAGGAGGGCCTGTCTTTAAAGTAGGAACCTCAATGAAATTAATGGAGTAAGAAAATAGCAAGGCGATTTTTATAACTATTTCCACAGTTTAAAATGTGTGACCAGCACCATGAATTTTCAAATTAGGTAATCTATTTGGTTCTTGGAGAATAGATAATTTGTAAAAATTGTTTTTACAATTTTTTATTTTTTTTAATTAACCAAAATGCATACTGAAAAACAATATAAACTGAGTGTGTATATATTTATTTTTTTTTAAAGATTTTATTTATTTGACAGAGAGAAACACAGCCAGAGAGGGAACACAAGCAGGGGGAGTGAGAGAGGGAGAAGCAGGCCTCCCACTGAGCAAGGAGCCCGATGTGGGGCTCGATTCCGGGTCTCCGGGATCATGACCTGAGCCGAAGGCAGAGGCTTAACCACTGAGCCACCCAGGTGCCCCTATATTTATTTTTAAAAAGTATTTTATTCATTTATTTTAGAGAGACAGAGACAGCTCTCACAAGTGCAAGGGTTGGAGGGAGGGGCAGAGGCAGAGGGAGAAAGAGAAGCTCAAGAAGACCGCCCACTGAGTGCAGAGCTGGCCGCAGGTCTCCACCGGAGGCCCCTGAGATGGTGACCTGAGCTGAAATCAAGACTCAGCTGCTCAACCAACTGAGCCACCCAGGCACCCCAATATGTATAAATTTATTAAAAGGTATGCCTGAATTTATAATTATCTCAGCAAAATTTGCACACTCAGTTGAGTGGTCACATTGGGAAACTATTCATTTATTTCAGTGATGATGCCTTTTCTAAAACGTTTTCGGACTGTCTCTTTGGAATTAATTTAAGGACTTAGAGCACATTCTTTGAATATTATTAGCAGGCGCAGCCTTTCTTCTGTTAAAGACTAATGCAAATTTTGGAAATACAAGTCTTTTCCTTTTAAATCAGTTTCATAAGGTACACGATCAACTTGTGTCATACTCTTTGGGATTATGAAACAAAGCAATACAAGAAGATAAGACTTTAAAGCAATCTGATTGATTTTTTTGTGTGGTTCAGTGCATCTGAAGTCACATTTCATAGTGCAATAAATATTCCTGTTTCTAATTTGGTTTCTAATTTACTTCTACTTTTCAGAGGGAAATGTTTCAGATTCTTAGTAATCACTTGACTTAACTGCTCTCTTGAAGCTTAGGAAGCCCCTCCACCACTGCAGGACAGAGAAGGGGACATCTGTAGGCATTCTGGAATTGGTTTTTAAGGCATCTCACCTCCCATCCCTGCAGAACTGAGATTCATGTGACTGCAAGTAGAAGAAGTATACAAAACGTGACTGTTAACTCCGTGACTTGTTAACTCCATGTCCCCAAGACAAAAATCTGTCCTTTGGGCACCTGGGTGGCTCAGTGGGTTAAGCCTCTGCCTTCCGCTCAGGTCATGATCCCAGGACCCTGAGATCATGCTCGGCAGGGAGCCTGCTTCCTCCTCTTTCTCTCTCCCTCCCTCTCTCTCTCTCTCTCTCCTCTCTCTTGAGCAGAGAGCCTGACTCAGGCCTCGATCCCAGGGCCCTGAGATCTCTGCTCAGCAGGGAGCCTGCTTCCTCCTCTTTCTGCCTGCCTCTCCCTACTTGTGATCTCTCTCTGTCAAATAAATAAAATCTTAAAAAAAACAAAAAAATCTGTCCTTTAACTATGCATCCCTGAGTGTTCAACAGTGAATGCAGACAAATTTATAGGGGACCAAGACGATTGGTTCATTGTCGAAACAAAGAAATCGTGGGACATTTGTGGATTGCAGACACAATCCAAAAGAAAGAGAAGACCATACTTGAATGAGGACAGGCACAGCTGGTTTCAAGGACACCCTTGATCCATTTACTCAGCAAACATACTGGGCATCTAATGTCAGGCGCTGTTCTGGGGGCTGTGACTCTAGTAGCAAACATACCAAATATACATTTCCCTTTCACAGAGCTAACATTCTGGTGACAAAAACAGATGTGTGTATGTGCATGTGCGTGTAGTCAGTCTAAATAGTTGTAAAAGCTAAGAGGAAAAGTTCAATGAAGTAGGAGAGAGAAATCGATGAGGACATTATTTTGAGAGGTAGAAGAAGTGAAGCCGGCATGACGTGAGGGACCATACCTGGGGGACAATCATTCCGGGAAGAAGCAATAAACACAAGGAGGCTCTGAGTTGGGGCGCATGGTTGGGGTGCTTGGGGGACAAACAAGGAGAGCACTGCAGATAGAGTGGGAGGAAAAGGCAGGGGCTGATCTCTGGTGGGAGGCAAGGTGAGAGATTACAGCAGACTCAGATCCTATGGGATTTGTGGGCCTTGTAAAGACTTGCAATTTCTCAGAGTTTGAAGGGGGGGATGGGGAGCATTGGAAGGATTTCAGCCAGTACAGTGACACAATCCAAATTTCATTTTTTAAAACCCCATTCTGTTAACTTTTTGCATTTTAAAGAAATTCTCTGCATAATAATGATACTTGCTAACATTCATTGTTTGCCACGTGCCAGGCATTTCACATCGGTGCTTAAAAATAGCATCTAAACTTTCTGCGTCCTACTGTTATGTGTTGAGTTGTGTATCCCCCAAAGGATCTGTTGAAGTCCTAAATCCACCATACCTCTTATTTGGAAATAGAATCTATACACAGGTAATCAAGTTAAAATGAGGTCATGAGGTAAGTCCTCATCCAGTAAGATTGGTGTCCTCATAACAAGGGAAATGAGGTGAGCAGACACAGGGACAATGCCATGTGGGGGTAGAGGATGGGGGTGATAAACCTACAAGCCAAGGAATGCCCAAGACTTTCAGCAAACCACCAGAAGTGAGGCCTGGAACTGATTCCTCTTCACAGCCCTCAGAAGGAATCAACCCTGGTGACACCTTGATTTTGGACTTCCAGCCTCCAAGACCTGGGACAAGAAATCTGTTATTTTAAGTCAGTTTGCGATACTTCGTTATGGCAAAGCTCTATGAAATCAATGCAATATCTTACCCCCTGGGCCATCATAGTCAGTCCCACCTATCTTTGCTTTCCTGCTTTGAGCTTTGCTCTTCCCATCCTAGCTTAGAGTGAATGCCCTGGGATTCACACTGTTGGCTCCTTCCTGTTGAACAGCCTCTCCTTCTGAAGCCCTCCATGATCTGCTGCCCTAAATCAGCTTCCATTCTTCCCTCCACCTCTGTCTTGAAGGACTCATAACACATATACTTTGAAAACATTTTTCCATAATCCTTTCTCTAGCTGAAAAAATCTTGTTCATTTCTTGTTTTACTTGTTTACTGTCTCTCTCCCTCATCCGCTTGTGCTCTATGCCCACCTAGAAAGTAAGGTCAAGGGGTGCCTGGTTGGCTCAGTCAGTAGAGCATGTGTTTCTTAATCTTGGGATCATAATTTTGAGCCCTATGCTGGGTACAGAGATTACTTTAAAAAAAAAGAAAAAGAAAAAGAAAAAGAAAAGAAAGAAAAGGAAAAAAGGAAAGTAAGGTAAAGAGCAGGAAGCCTGCCTTATTCAATACTGTATACCTACTGCCATTAAAATATCCTGGTACATAGTAGGTGCTCAATAAATGTTAACTGAATAATCCAGACTAGTCACTCTTTGAGATTGAATTCAAATTGGTTGAGACCTGTATCTCACATCTTGCAGAAATTCCCAGGGTCCTCCTTAAATTTCTGTGAAATCTCACTGGATCTCTCAGATTCTATAAATCTGAAAACTCATTCTAAGGAACACTTCTGGCTTCAGATTTCTGCCTGATTCTGTCTCACTGACACTAATCTGTAGCTGGTGGCTTCTCTCTGCTGTGTACCAACCCAAACGGAAGTGTGGCTCTTTCCTTGACTTCCCCCTTAAGATACTCACCCATATAGCTTTTCTGGAATTTCACAGCAATGGGGGTGGGGGTGGGGTTACAATCACAGAGAAACAGAAAATCTAATGATAGATACCAGACATGGAGAACCCTTTGTAAAAGGCTTTGGTCTCCTCATCTTTGGGCTTTTTGCCTTTGTACCTTTCTCCTGAGAGTCCTAAACCTGGCTCAGTTTTCATCCTCACCTTCTCCTCCCTTCTCTTCTTTCCTCTGAGGCCTGTCTAGCTCTTGTACAGAGAAGTTGATCATTTTCCTGATCTGCTCATATGATTCTAATTCTTACCCCAGTCTCACCCAAGCAGCTTGGGATATTCTTTTTCAATGTGGTTCTGTCTCTTGTATAACTCTGGTGCCAGCTGTTACAAATATTTTTTATTTTATATGCTTTGGAGGCTTATTTCATTTTAATTGTCACAGTATCAAACCTATGGAATACATCCTAGTATTATCTCCATCACAGTTGAAGAAAATGTGAATGGTTAGAAATGTTATGTAATTTATTAAGGACAAGCATCAAATGACAGTGTTAATATGTGAACCCAAGTCCTGGGCTTATGACATGATAATACATGTCCTATACACATATATATGTAGGTGTTATATATAGAAACTGTCCAAATATATGCACAATTCATCTCAAAATGTACACTCAGTTTGTCTCAGTAGTTATTTGTTCTGTTTGTAAGAAGTCTAAAGTTAAAAGAACACCTCCAGGGTCACCTGGGTGACTCAGTTGGTTAAGCGTCTGCCTTTGGCTCAAGTCATGATCCCAGGGTCATGGGATGGAGCCCTGCATCAGGCTCCCTGCTCAGCAGGGAGTCTGCATCTCTCTCCATCCTTCCCCCCTGCTCATGCTCTCTCTCTTTCTCATGTTCTCTCTCTCAAATAAATAAAATCTTAAAAAAAAAAAGAACACCTCAGGTATTTAGGAATCTAGAGAGTCTAATGATACATAATTATTTCCCCAGTGGTGAGACTTAGGGGACCCAGATGGCCATAAAGAACATGGGCTCTAGAGTAGACATCTGGCCCTGGCATGACAAGTATGTGAACCTGGGCAAATCTCTTAACCCTGTCAGCCTCGATTCCTGCATCTGTAAAATGGAAGTGACAGCAGTACCGATCCCATGATGGTGCTGAGGGGATATATAAGAGCACGTGAGGTACTGTAAAGGATTCTGTAATGTCGATGAAATGGTGCCTTGCACGTATGACATAGACAACCTTCACGGGATAGTCTGAAATAAAAAAGTAAAAAACCTTGTTCAGTGTCCATAATAATATATCTTTAAAAAAGCAAGCTAAAATCAAATTAGGAGAAACATATTTTGCAGACAGGGATTAACTTTCCTCTCCCCAGGCCATTCACTCTTCCTATGGGCTCTGGCTTGGCGACATCACTCAGCGACAGCATTCTACCTCGTGATCCTCAGTCATAGGCCACAGGTCACCTGGGAAGAGAAGTCTCATTGAAGAGCTGGCATGTTTTCGCAGTTAGGGATGGACATCACCCTCGGTGAAAGTGATGGACAAACAATTGGCTGCTTCAGGAGCAAATCCTTGCTTATTGCTTGTAGTTTTATAGGCAAGCCTCGATAACACTTCAGTCTTCACAGTATTTGTGAAGGGATGAGTGTGAAATTTGTATACAGTCAATCCTTCTTGCATGAAAAATTCATATAAATGTCTCCATTAGAGGATTATAAATTTTACTTCTGAGTATGATACCCTAGACTAGAAAAAACTATTTTAAAATCTGTGCTTTCTGTGAGACATAATGAGATACTTGGGGAATGATTTGATAAAAGGGAAGTGAGATTTGAGAATGAGTGTAACAAATTCGGATGTAATCAGAATACAACTGGACTCAAGCCCAATTACCAAAAAGTTAGTTTTTTATGTTAAGGGGTATGAATGTAGATGTCTACAAACCTAAACTTAAAGTCAGGACTTACGAAAATGACTGACGAATGTCCCCTTTTGTTTTTCCGGGGCCATTTTGGAGGAGGCACCGATGAGCAGTCAGGAGAAGGGCAACGAGGGACTGCAGGCCCACCCCTGACAACTGCTAGGGAGGCTACATTGTGGATTCAGTCAGTGGGAAAGCCAGGAGCACGCCCTTTACAAATCAGAAGGATTCAGCTATTATTCTTATAGTGACTGGTGTAGTATTATGCTCGGTGGCTCTCTATTTCTGAGATCAGACTGAAAAGAATCAGACTTAAAATCTAGTGGGTATAAGTGAGGAGAAACTTGAGCAGGTTTTGTTTTTTGTTTTTTGTTTTTTTTTAATGTGAGGGTTGTTTAAATTAATGGCAGCCTCAGAATCATAGTCAAAGTCTGGGTCTTTCAGGGATGGTTGAGCTGCCAGCTGGCCTGAAGGAGGGAGGCCAGCTTTTCAGGGTATGATCACCTTGGTATGCTTAAAATTATCCAACTCATTCAGAATCAAGATACATGCCTAGCATGCTAAAATATTAAAATGAAGCATCATCTTACATGTTTACATAAGAATAAATATTTTGAAGGACTCTTCCAAAATGTGAGTCACTAGGCTGACACTGCCCAAGAGACCCTCTGGGGCTGTCACTTGTGCTCTGCATCAAGGGAGGTGAGGGAGGACCTCTGGTACAGAGAAGCACACAAACTGTCCACATCTCCCCTGACATTGCCCTAAAACAATACTGGTGTCATCCCTTAGGATTTCCTATTTTCTCCAAACCCTTACTATTTCATTAAGTCAACAAATATTTATTTAGCAATGACCATATGCAAGACTGAATTAGGAACTGTAGGAAACACAAAGGCATGGGTGATGAAACCCTTTCTACAAGAACTCAGAACTAGCTCAGGATTTCCCAGCCTCACACTACTGACATTTCTTTGTTGAGGAGAGGGCGTTGTTTTGTGCACCATGTGATGCTTGGCGGTGTCTCTGCCCTCTACTCGGCATGCCAGCAGTTCCCTTCCCCATCCTCTAACTGTGACGATCAAAAACATTTCCTGACACTGCCTCTTAGCCCATGCCACCTGTGGGACAAAATCAGCTCTGTCTGAGAATCACTGATCTAGTACAATGAATATTATATGAATTAACACAAAGATAGTGATGACTGACAAGATAGAAGTACAGATAAATACTACTGGACATTCACAGGAAGTAAAGGTGACTTTAAGTTGAGGCCCCCTGGAGAAGGAAGCATTGATAAGGAAATCTTGAGGAATTCAGCAACCTAGGAAGAGAAAAGTAGATACTAAGTAGTGGAGGCACAGATGGCTTGGTTAGCTTTGTAGAAAATCACATCAAGACAGGCTAGGATACCAGGGCAGATGCTGGAAGGTCACTCAGCTCTTAATAAGGAGGGTTGTTCTGCCGTGATGGGCACACGTCACAATGTTTCAGTTCTGCCTGGCGCAGTCCTCTGTGGATAAACTGTGGGCAGATGGATTGCAGGGAAGACTAGGATACTGAAAGCTGGACCGTGGGGTTGGCACGGGCAGTGGGCTGTCAAGAGCCTAGAAAAGTGTGAGTGTCAGCAATATTGACCTTAGAAAATGTGAAAGGTAAACTCAACAAGATTTAGGAGTAAAAAAGTCAGAGGAATTGGGGCACTTGAATGGCAAAGTCAGTGGTTGATCGTCCAACTCTTGGTTTCAAATCTGGTCTGATCTTGGGGTCATGGGATTGAGCCCCACATCAGGCTCTGCACTCACTGAGGAGTCCGCTTGGGTTTCTCTCCCCCTCTCCCTCTGCTCCTCGCCTTTGTTTTCTCTCTCTCTCTCACTGAAATAAATAAATATTAAAAAAAAAAAGTGAGAGGAATCAAATCTGACCTAGATGTTTGGAGCTTGGTGTTGCTATTAATAGAAATGGAAAATGTCAGAGCAAAGCAGAGTTATGCTTGAAGGAAGATGGGGTGCCTGAGTGGCTCAGTTGGTTAAGCATCTGATTCTTGATTTCAGCTCAGGTCGTGATCTCAAGGTCATGAGCCCACACTGAGTGTGAAGCCTGCTTAGGATTCTCTTTCTCCCTCTGCCCTTCCTCCACTGCTTGCACCTACATGCACATGCTCTCTCTCTAATGAAAGAAAAAAAAGTACTTTTTTTGTACTCCTTCTCACTTAATCCTTACCTCACCATGCAAGAGCAAAATTATGACTCCTTCAGATAAGAAAATAGAGGCTGACATAGACATTTGTTCATAGACTGATCCTACACTGAGATGATTCTCTGTCTGCTACCATATGAGTAAACAAGTAACTGCCTGCAGGCCAAATCCAGCCCCCACCTTTTTTGCTATAGCCTGTGAGCTCACAATGGGTCTACATTTTTAAGTGGTTGGAGAAAGAATCAAAGAATATTTTATGACATGGGAAAATTATACAAAATTCAAATCTTGGTGTCCATGAATAAAGTTCTCCCATGACTCAGTCATGCTCATTTGTTTATAAATTGTCTATGGTTGCTTTTGCCCTACCTGTGGGGCATGTGACTGGATGTGACAGAGAATGTATGGCTCACAAAGCCAGAATATTTACTATGTGGTCTTGACAGAACAGTTTGCCATCCTGGGTACAGCACGCTATTTCTGACCATGTCATCTGATCAACACAGTCAACTCTTACCTCTGTGCACAAATTTTTATGCTGGAACGAGAAAGACAGAAGGGGCAGGGGCACCCACTGCTGCTCCCTTTATAACAGTCCTGTGGTAGAGTCCCAACAGCCCAGGTTGGAAACACACTCCTCCTGTCAAAAAAGTGACAGAATATGAAACATGAGAGTAAGTGAAATCGGTTATGGTAAATGTTAAACATGGTTCACCAGTGTGTCTGTGTTTGTCCAGAGAAAACATCAGAGATGTCGTCTCCAGATGCAAAATAAAAACCTGCAAAATCTGTGATTACTGCAAAGAGAAAATAACTCTCATTTCAACAAAGTTTGAAAGGGTAATAGATCCTTGGAGGGCCCTACACCTACGCAGTCCTTGCTGCTCAGCAGTTCTGGGGTAGGAACTTGATCAATATTTGGTGAAGGATGAGTAAAGGAATGAATGAGTGTGCACATGCAGGAAGGAGGGGCTAACCTAAGACAAAACCCAGCCTAAGGGAGCAGAACATTTAGGAGGCGAATCTCTACATCTGGGACCTTTGTTTTCTAAGGGTTGAGGGAGGCCAGTGGGCTGGAGACAATATGGCAGAACAGACTGGTGGGGAGGAGGTGGGACAGGCAGGAGGCAGTCATGAGCTCCCATATTCCAAGAACATTAATATTTTAGAGTTTCTAAAACTTGCCTCCCAGACGCCGAGCTTATGCCTGAATGAAGCTTTTAATTTTCCCCTTTGTTTTCCCATCTTCCTTCACTGAAGACAATTTGTTGACACTTTTTTTTCTGCAAATGAAATGACAGAATGGGATGCATATTCCAAGGGCACACTTGAAAAACTGCCTCCACTCTAGTTTTAGGTTTATTCTTACACTGTTTCAGAGCCTAGTCCTTCACATTTGTTGCAGAGATGCTCCATACATATTGATACTGCTGCATTTCATTACTGCCCTTAGCTAATTTGCTGCCCACTTTACCGACTGAATTTTCCTAATGCATGTATTCATTGTTCATTTTTCTCCCCTACACAAAATTTTAATCTTTTGGCAGAATTCACTTAAGAAAAAAGACATAATCAATTCTTTTGCTTGGTATTGCCATATACTTAAAGATAGGTTACTTAGGCAGCTTGTGCGAAGCGGAAACAACTGGAATCTTTGCTGCCTAGAAATCTTGACAAGGTTTTTCTCAAATATGTCTTCTTTCCCTTTGCAATCTATTTTATTTCTCATCTTACTTTTTCTGTTTCTTCTGTTTTCCTTTATTTCTTTAACAAGGGACAACATTATTTATCTTTGCATCATATGATGTACTCATAGAAGCTGTTCAGTAAATGCCTGAACTAGTGAGAAGTACTTTTGCTCTTCCTTTTTGCTGCCTTTCATTCTTCTGCTTCCATATATTTCTCCCTCTCTGCCCAGAGGGAATAATATACTCTATCGTGTCACAAGTCTAGAACCTTCTAGAACTTTGCAGAAGAATTTGCTCTGGTATTCCTTCGGGTTAGTGCCTTTTTGGTCATACCGACCTTCTTCTTGGTGCTCCCAGTTTTCCTAGCTTCTGTCCCTAAACCAACATTTCCCAATATATGTTCTGTGGAGCACAAAAATGAGATGTTAATTTGTCTAATGTAAAAAAGAATCCATAGTCCAATTAATTTGAGAAATACCTGGTAAAACAAATAAGTTCTTTGGGATGAGATTTTTCAAAGCCTTTAGTATGCCAACAAACAACGGCGATCTTAAAGAGCAGATAAAAAATACAGTGCTTTTCAGATGTTTTACCAAAGAATTTCTCTCCTCCTTCCCTCAACTCAGAACTACTTCAGGGACATATACTTTGCAAAATGCTCCCCACCCAGTTTGGAAAATATTCAGGACAGAGTACTCCTCATTTAGAATTTAGGCATCTTCTGGACTGTGTTCATCCCCTGCAGAGAGAAGGGAGACACGTTGATATAGAAATTTGAGAAGAACATACATTAATATTTATTGAGGACTTGCTCTGCTGCAGACACTATGCTAGGGACTTTGATAATATTAATAATAAGAATAACTATAACATTAAAATAAACATTGATATGTTTTATCCTGTTTAATATATATCCCTCCATTAATATGAGGTTGATACTATTCACTCCATTTTATAGATGGTGAAACGGTGGTTCAGTTGGTTGACCTGGCTACGGCCAACTAGCTAGTAAATAGCAGACCCAAAATTCCAGCCACATTTTGTTTGAAACCAAAACCAGAACGTTTTGCCTTACACTGGCTACTTGAGCAACTATGGCAAACCCCGCTGATCTATCTCATATGTAATAGTGAAAACAGGCACAGACACAATGAAGAAAAAGTCTTAGACTTGGGAAAGGTAGCCAGGTACCAATGGACTTTGAGTTTTCAGATGCAAACTTTAGAGCAAGAACTTAGGACAGAACAGTTACCAGTTTTAAGAAAATAATGTTATTCATGAAAATATACTCCAGATATTAGAAACTTGCATATAGTGCAGCATTGACCAAAGAGAGCATATAAATCCAGGTAAACCAACAATCTGGCAGGGAGTCACTCTGTCACTTACATAATGACCATGTTCCTAATATCTACAAATTCCCTCCCCTTCACTTTCTCCTTCTTTCTTTTCTCCTTCTTTCTTTTTCTCCTCCTCCTCCTCCTTCTAAAAAATAGTTTCTGTCTCTTCTAAGTATTCCACTTGAGGTGCTGTGTTCTCCATTGAGGTGAGCCAGTCCTGCCTAGGGCAGGAAGGGATATCAGTAGCCTCACACACACCATGTGATAGAGTCTAAAAGTGATGCTTTAGTCTTCCATCCAGCATTCAATGTGTCAGGGATTAGCCTCTTTACATTCATTGGAACCCCTCCCTTCTCCTGCCACACTGGCCCAGCCACACAAGGGCTCCCCATGCCAGCACACAAGTTCCTCTGTTGAGACTGGCATTCTGCAGTGAAAACCAAATTTCTTGTTAGGCTTTATCCTTGGCACATCCTTGCCTAACTTCTGCATGGGACTGGAATATGATGGCATACCTTTCATTGTTGACCAAGATTTTCATTGTACTTAATGGAAAGCACATTTTGGTATCAGACCCTCCTAAGCACATATTCTAGCCTTGTCACTTACTAGCTAAGAGGTCCAATATGGTCACTTAACCATGTTGGACTTCACCCCTCTCATGTATGAAAAGGGCACAATATGGACTCCTTCACATGAGTGGGATCATCCATGAGTGGACTCTTCCTTTCTTCTCTGAGAAAGACTCATGGGGCAGGTATTAGGATGTATTCCATTGCAGAGAACGGTTACTCAACTCAAAGTTATTTAAATAGTAAGGATATTTATTGGCTCATATAATGAAATCCAGAAGTAGAATAGTCTCAAGATTTGTTGATCCCTACTGTTTAATTATGTCATCAGCAACCCAGGTTCCTTCTACTTGTCCATATAGCTATCTACAAGGAAGACCTCATCCTAAGGTGAATTCTCTACTTGGTAGTTTGGTGCCTTCATGTAACCATTGGTACCATATGCCTTTCTATTCTCTTTGAGAGTGAGGGAGAGAGCCTTTCTCCTTACTCTTTGGAATCCAAGTCCTTCTCATTCATTTGCTTAAACTGATTTCAGTTATACGGGGTTTTTTTGGATCAATAATTGTTCGTGGGAAATGTTAGAGGCTGACTGGTCCAAGTCTGAGTTCCTGAACCATCACAGGTCAATGAATTACCATGCTCAATTAACCAATAAAGGCTATCCCTACTCTAGTGGAGGTATCCAGAGAGGAAAAGGTCAGGCGAATATTAGAGAATCAGACTCCTCAGGATGGAATACTCTGAGTTCACCCACATCCCTACTCTGACAATTTCCACTGGGTTTACCATTCCTGAACTTCAATTTCTCTCTCTAAAAATATGAGATAAAAATAGTACTTGTTTTATTGGCTGGTTTTAAGGATTTAGTGAAATAAAACATGAGAAACTCTTAGCAGGGAGACTGGTAGGTGTGTTATTGTTATTAACAGGAATGCCTACAGCTTCTAGATGTTATTGTAAGTCTATATGCATAGAAATGTGTTACCACTTCCTGCAAGATTTGATTGTTATCTGATTCCTGAATCCCTACCACAGACCCCTCTGCACTGGGCTGCAGGATCACATCCAAATGCTTCATATCCTCTCTACATTGTACATCTGACTGTTCAGCTGCTCATGAGGGGTTGGCTGAATTAGTTTATTTCTTCTCTCTTGCATTACTGTCTCATCTGATCTAGATTTAGATCTCTTCCCTGGTGACATGAGATATTGAGATCCCAGCTTGCTTTGTTTTCCAGAGCCCACTCATATTCTGATAATTTTCTTGGTGACCAAGAAATGATAAATAATAAGGATGGACAACTGGCTGGATCAGCATGGGCACCTATCTTATGCCAGAAGTGGATAAAAATGTCTCCTACTAGTTCTGATTGCTAAGATGCCTACTACCCAGCCCTGAGTATTTGTTTGATACTTGGTTTTTTTTTTTTTTTATTATTCCATTTATTTATTTGAGAGAAAGAGAAAGAGAGAGAACAAGCTGGAATGGACAGAGTTAGAGGGAGAAGCAGACTCAGCACTGAGCAGGGAACCTGATGCAGGGCTTGAACCCAGGACCCTGGGATCATGACCTGAGCTAAAGGCAGACGTTCAACGGGCAGAGCCACCCAGGTGCCCCTGACACCTGCTTTTAAGCTAAACTGCTTTATTAATATCCCAACCAATAATTACTGTTTCTCAACATCTCATTTCTTCTTAGAACTACAGCTTTGTTAGTTATTACACATCTTGTGTAATATTTAGTTAGTAGTTAATACTAGACATCAGATGTTTTAAAATTCCCATGGGTTTTGCCCTTTTTTAAGTAGGATTCTTCCTCTTCTGGCATGCTATCATTATCCAAAAATATTTTTAAAATCCTGCTGTAGTTTTTCATTTGCTTCTTTGATAACATGAACAATCTCTTTTTCAGTCCACCCGGTTGCATTCTAAAAGGTATAATGAACTAACTCTATGGGTCTGCCCCGTTTTCATATTTTAGTTTCTGATCCTTACTTTCTCTTTGATGGTCCTGGGGGCCTGGAAGTGACACGTGACTTGCAGCCCTTTAAAAAAGTGGACAATGCTTGAAGTGACAAACAGCCCATGAGACGAGCTCTTGGTTATTCAAAAAATTCCAAGAGGAAGCTGGAGGTTAGTCTGTTAGGAAAGTCCATGAGACCCAAAGAGTTGCGGTTTCAGGCGGCATATGGGTAGAAGTAAAGGTTACAAACAGATGGTAACTGCAGTTAGAAGCAAATATTTTCATTTTTAAAACAGCAGACACAGCACCAGACCCCTAATGGCAGCATATTCTGTTACAGCGGGAGAAACTGGAGCTCGGTGGCAGGCTTTGGCATGGGGGGGCAGGGAGTTCCAGGAAAGGAGTGTTTGGGAGGCCCCCCCCCCCCCCCCGCCCCAGGAGCGCAGATGTGTGCTGCGGGCTGAGGCCCTGCTGGCTGAGACACATGTCTGGGAGGGAACCGGCCTGCAAGGCTGGCTCTGCCTTTGGCCACAGATGACAGCTGAAAATGGCTCCAGACCAAGGTTGAAAAGAAAGTCTCTCCCATCCCCAGAAAGATGTCTTTAAGGAGGATACCTCCTACTTATGAATATGAAGGAGACAGAACAAACCCTGGGGGACAGATATGCTACATTATTAGAGGACCAGAGGGAGAGGGGGATTTTACTCACTTTAACATAGTGGTATTACTTTCCTCACTTTTTCCTGCCTCGTGTGTAGCTGCCCTCGGGAAGGGAGATGGTGGCCTGGCAACCAGCATTGTCCCGGAGCATCGCAGCTGTGCCCTTGGAGAAAGCAGACAGAGGGAGTAGAGTATAGAGCATGTTTGTGCATGTGCACACGCATGTGTGAGGGGCACCCTGCTCCTAAGGGGACAGTGTAGACAATGCAGGCCTCTCCGGAGGAAAGCAGCTTGGACCCATTACTTGACTTTCTGCTAGGCCGTGGTGTCAGAGTGCTTCTCTCTCCTTGCAGATCAGAATCTAGAAACATTCCAGTTCCTCTGTCCCCAGCGTGGTTACCCCCAGGGTCTTGGCTTAAAGGATTCCGCTGCTTATCTTGCTGATTCCGGAGTGTGCACTGCCTCTATTCTGCCCCTGCGTGCACCAGGGCTGGACTTTTGTGACTCCTGCCGTCTGGCCACTGCAGACTCTATAAGCCCTCAGGAGAAGGGGAGAGGATTAGAGGAGGCGTCTCTGAAGTTGTGAGAATCTGGGGCTTATGGGAGCCAAGCTTGATTTACATTGGAGCTTTGTTGGAATCCTTGCTCACGGGCACATTCGGGATGCTGTAGGAGGCTTCCACTGCCTTCTTCATTCCTAATGTAGCGATTTCAGAGAGTTAATTAACCTGACTCAGATATTTCCCTCCTTTGGAACTTCAGATAGTCTTGGAATTTGCCTTTAAAAAACAGCCCACATCCTAGGAAATGGGGAAGACAAATTTTTTTTGTTTTATTAGGCTTTTTCTCTTCAACTCACTTGATAATTAGTAATTTAACTCTTCTGCTTTTCGATTTATTAATGTGCATATGTTTTAACTGCGTGCTTTGTGCAAATTGCTAGAGTAGGCACTTTGAAGAAGACAAAGAAGTAGAAAATCCAGGCATTGACCTTAAGGAATTTTCAGTTCTGGTGGGATTATAAAAGCGGACATGAAAATTGGTGCAACATGTTAGATTATGTTAAATCCCAAATGACTAGAATGAGTGGTAAATGCTCTGAAAAATTCAGAAGCACATAGTTCCCTCTCCGTAGTCTTTGTGTTTGGAGTTAGGGTGCTCCTGAATCCTACCGTCACTAACACTCACCATGTGACCTTGAACGAATCCCCTGTCCTTTCTAGGCCTCAGCTGCTTCTTTTGCAAAAAGGGGACAAATAGTATAAACCTGTCAGTAGTGGAGCAGATAAAATATTGTCACACATAAGGAGAATTTAACACCTTGGCTGGCCCATAATGAGTGCTCCACGAAAGCTGTTTTAATTGATAAACACCTGCCGGTTGTATTTGCTCCTTACTGCTACGGGCTTTTCAGTGCTGCCTGGTGCACTGCATCAGAGACAATATTTAAAGTCTGAGTATCCTTGCTTCCTGCCTCCTCCCCTCCTTAGTACCTAACATAAATGTAGGGTCAAGGACCCTGTGTACAGTCGACCCAATGCTTCACCTCATGAAGTGCCCCAGCCCCTGGAAAGCTGTTGGTAAGGACAGAGTGTGGGGTTCAAACTCTAGGAAGGATGTTTCAGGGAAATCAGAAGCAATCCCTGCTCCCACAGCAGAGGTGAGGCAAGAGGAGGACCGTACAGGGCTTCCTCTGTCTTCCTTATAGCTGTTGCCATGCATATTTCCTCTCCCTAATTTAGTTGGGAGCCTTTGATCACAACTTTAGTGCTGATGCCTCAGGAACAGGCCCTGGGAGGGACAGAAATTTCAAATACAGATATGCATATATGTAAAAATCCCCATTCCCGGTTTTTATCACTTCCCTAAAACTCACTGCTGGTGTTTTATTCAGAGCTGGGCTTGGTGAGTAAGCGTTCCATGGGAAGATTTCATTTTGCCCTTAAACAAGTGTGATCTGTGAGGTCGGGAAGCAGGTCCTTATTTGTCACGGGACAGCAGGTGGAAAGCTAGACCGCTCTGGAAAGCTGATCCTGTTTGAGCTTTCCTTATCGCTCCCCTGAAGCGCACTGGGGGGAAGAGAGCCCAAAGTTGGAGGCTCCAACAACCCTGCAGTTAGTTTCAAAAAATGTATCGGCCTGTGAAATTGTTTCCAGGCCGCAGAGGTCTCTTCCGACACTGTGAGCTCCAAAGCCAGGCGGGAGGAGGACAGAGCCTGCGCAGAGCTCCCACCGCAACTCTGTGGACTCGCTTTCTTCGTTCCGGCTCAGGACCTGGTTGCTTGGGTCCTGGGCTAATATTCAGGGCTGCTTTATTAGCATTCACCCTAGGGCCCATCCCCAGAAGGCCACAACTGCATTTAGTATTGTGGGACACCGGAAGAGGCCACCCCCAAATGTGCCTCTTGGTATATAGATTATTTTGAGCTGTTTAAGAAACAGCAGACATAAGAAAAGCTCTGAAAACAGAATAAAAATTGCCCTTTCTTAAGGGAAACATGTATTTATAAAGGAACTGTCCCTTTGCAGGGGTGTCTCTCTTTCTGTACTGGGAAGAGAAGGATGACTCAAAATCACCAAAGGCTTATCAGTGGCAAAGTCATCACCTTCAGCCACACAACGACCCTCCCCCATGTGTATCATGTCCGCGTACCTGGTCACCTCACCACACGTCAGCTCCCCAACATAGGCCTTTCTTTGGTCTAGTTGAAGACTGTATTATACATAAACTCCAAGCTACCTTCTTAAATGACTCAATTTCTTAGGTTTCTCCCGTGTACATATGAGATATACTTGTTAATAAACTCCTGTTCAAAGGGCTGATATCCAAGATCTATAAAGAACTACTCAAACTCAGCACCCAAAAAGAAGATGAACACATCAAAAAATGGGCAAGAGACATGAAGAGGCACTTCTCCATAGAAGACATACAAATGGCTAACATACACATGAAAAAATGTTCAGCGTCACTAGCTATCAGGGAAATTCAAATCAAAACCACACTGAGATACCACCTTACACCAGTCAGAATGGCCAAAATTAACAAGACAGGAAACAACAAGTGTTGGAGAGGCTGC